>CAMAOG010000232.1:0-61246 GCA_945859605.1 Lumbricus rubellus | reverse complement strand
CAGTTTCACCTGGGGAAAATTGCAACACAAGCTTTTAAGATGTTTTCCTGCTCAGAGTTTCCTGCTGAATTGCAAATCCAAAATCCGACCATGGGGTCACCCCCAAAATGGGGTTCAAAATATAATGGTCTTGGTGTTTTTTTTGCATTGAATATATAGTGCTGCTAGTTCAGCGACCTGATTAGAAATTGTTCACTTTGTGAAGCAAGCATAAATTTTGGTAAATTCTATGAACATGTCATAAGAAAAAGATTTGGCTATAGGGTCATCGTATATTTAACCTCTGGCCCCCATTGGCAGCCATTTATCAAAATGGCCTCCGGTTTACAGATTTTAAATTATCTCAGCTTTTAGTATGCTTAGAATCGTAATCTTGGTGTCTAAACATACATAGTTAGGAACAATGATTCCAACAGAGCCATTGCAAATGTTCCCAACGACTTCAATTGCGGCCATTTTCGAAAATGGCCGACCGAAATTGGGATGTTTTAATATCTCAGCTTCCAGTACAACTAGAAGCGTCATCTTGGTGTCTAAACATACATAGTTATTGGCGAGGATGCGAACAGAGCCATTGAAAGTGTTCCCACGACTTCAATGGCGGCCATTTTTCAAAATGGCCGACCGACGTTGGGAATTTTTAATATATCAGTTTCCAGTACAACTAGAAACTTCATCTTGGTGTCTAAACATACATAGTTGGGGCGAGGATTCGAACAGAGTCATTGAAAATGTTCCCACAACTTGATTTTTCAAAATGGCCGACCGAAATTGGGAATTGTTAATATCTCAGCTTCCAGTACAACTAGAAACGTCATCTTGGTGTCTAAACATACATAGTTAGGGGCGAGGATGCGAACTGAGCCATTGAAAGTGTTCCCACGACTTCAATGGCGACCATTTTCTCAAATGGCCGATCGAAATTGAGAATTTTATTATCTCAACTTCCAGTACAACTAGAAACGCCATCTTGGTGTCTAAACATACATAGTTTAGGAGCGAGGATTTGGACATAGCCATTGAAAATGTTCCCACGACTTCGATGGAGGCCATTTTTGAAAATGGTTGAACGAAATTGGGAATTTTTATTATCTCAGCTTCCAGTACAACTAGAAACGTCATCTTGGTGTCCAAACATACATAGTTAGGGGCGAGGATGCGAAAAGAGCCATTGAAAATGTTCCCACGACTTCTATGGCGGCCATTTTCCAAAATGGCCGATCGAAATTGGGAGTTTTTAATATCTCAGCTTCCAGTACAACTAGAAACGTCATCTTGGTGTCCAAACATACATAGTTAGGGGCGAGGATGCGAAAAGAGCCATTGAAAATGTTCCCACGACTTCTATGGCGGCCATTTTCCAAAATGGCCGATCGAAATTGGGAGTTTTTAATATCTCAGCTTCCAGTACAACTAGAAACGTCATCTTGGTGTCTAAACATACATAGTTCCAATTTTCCAAAATGGCCGACCACAATTGTGAGTTTTTAATATCTCAGAAGCACTCCCATTGCTCTCTCTCTCTCTCTCTCTCTCTCTCTCTCTCTCTCTCTCTCTCTCTCTCTCTCTCTCTCTCTCTCTATCTCTATATATATATATATATATATCTCTCTCTCTCTCTCTCTCTCTCTGTCCGTGAGGAAGGCCACGGATAACCACTTCACTCATCTTTTCCCCAGGGGCGTAAATCCAATGAACCTGCCTTCGTTCAGAGAACCATCATTATCATAATGTTCCCTGTTTAATGTTTAATATGCTTACAAAAAGTGGTATCCATCACTGCAGTGCTGAATGTTTGGAAGGAGAATATATTTAGTGATTTTTTCTATGACTGATTGTGCTGTTCTTTTTCTCTTTCGCAGCACACTTTTGCACGTGGCAAAAAAGTACGAAGTCAACGAAGTTGAAATTATCTATCGGCACACCCGGAGTGCCAGGTCTCCTGTAGCAATGGACAATGACTCTAATGCTTGTTCCACAGCATGAACAATGTTGCAGCACTGTGTTGTGCATTCTGTTTGTTCTTTTGCACTAACAATGAGAGTGTTGAGTTTTGGGGGAACAATGTTGCTGATCAATAAAGTGTCGATATTATTCAGAGTACTGAATAACTTGTCTGCTTCAGCCTGCCCATCACTCGATATCTGTTTTTTTTAAAATTTATTTATTTTCAGTTATTATCCTGACTTCTTCAGTGGACTGTCCACGTTTTTATTGATGCTTCTTACAATATGATAGTGGTGCTATAGAGGTCTGTAGATTATAACGGCTCTATATTATGTCAAATTGTTCAATGACTCAGAGGAAGGGAAGGAGGAGGAAAGGGAGGGAAACGGATAGGGGAGAGGGGGAGAGAGGATCGAAAGTGAGGGTGTGAAGGGGACGGAGAGCCCGTTAATGGACGGTGATTCACCGTCGATACAGGACGAATCAATCGTAAATAAAAGGCGATTCGCCGTAAGAAAAGTAACAATTTAACGTTAATGTCCGGCGATTTACCGTTTGATAACGGCAAATCACCGTGAAAATCACCGTCAAAGACCATATATTCACCGTTGAAATACGCTGAATTGCCGTATAATATACGGGAATTTTCCGCATGAATAAGGAAAGGTGCCGTGAATAAAACGGGGAGTTCCCGTTACAAAAAGGGGATTGATCGTAATTTTACGATGTCGCCCGTTATTGAGATTACGGGCGCCCCTATAATTACGGTGAATTGCTATGAATAAAACGGAGAGTTCCCGTTACAAAAAACGGGGATTGATCGTAAATTTACGATGTCACCCGTAATTGAGATTACGGGCGCCCCGTAAAATTACGGTGAATTGCATGGCAACTAAGTTGCCATGAAATTCACCGTTATTTTACGAGATTTTTTTTACAGTGCAGATTACATGTAAGCTACCAAATTATACTGCTTGGTGACAGAGGCACGTGTGCGTGAACAACTTGCCCAAGGTCGTTACCCGGATTCGAACCACAACCGCCCGTTCCGTGAGCGAGCGCGTTACCGCTCAGCCACCAGTTCGCACTCACCTATCGTATGCATAAGACACTATACACTTCAGGAGAGATTGCCAGTGACCGACAACTAATGAGATAGAATTTATAAGACTCTGAAATACATTCATTGTTGATCCAGTAGGCGCCTATGTATAGAAAGGGAGGTGAGCATAATTTTTAAGTCTCGGTTTAAGGTGGCCGATAAGTTTGTAAGACTTACTTGATTCCGAAGCTCTCAATATATCATCCATCGCCACTACTGAGTAGGTGGGCTTTCATATTATCATCCAGGTATCATCGTTAATCATCTGCGACGTAGGCTATACGTCAATTAAACGGGTTTCAATTACGATCTAATGACGCTCTGATGCGTTAGACCTCCTATTTAGTTCCGGTAACAGCCTGATTGATGACGGCAATTTGAAATCTATTAGAAATGAAATGGGACAATCTGGTCGAGCGTAGGTGTGAGAAAGGCATCAGGCCTACTTACTGATCGACGCTGTAGCCTACTGCAAGATGTGGTGTTGGTTAGGTGTAGGGGAAGAACTTGTGTTTAATGACGCGTGGTGAGCATCCTTTCAATCTCACTCCACGTATAATATGCTGCCCACGACTGGACAACTAGGCCTACCTTCCCCTGCTTTTACATAATTATAGTTTTGAGTAAGATTGGAAATTTGATTTTCTTTACGCTAACTCAGAACTCTCGTCATGTAGGCTAAGGGAAAATTACTAGGCCCTATATAAAGGCGTTTGTTGCTGGAGATAATAAAACACAGCGAAGATTGCGCTACAAGAAGCTGCGGCTTGATAACAACTGAGAAATTGCACGATTGCGTTTAGCATAGGAATAGCATTTCATTCACGGTGTGCTTAGTTTAGTACTTTGTTCACGTAATCTACGATAGCTTTGCTTTTACGAGGAAAGTGGTACTTTCGTTGCCGAGTAGCCTAACTGATTGCTAATTCCTACACGAAGCTCAAAATATGGGTACGATATTTTTACAAATCGGTCAATACTCAAGGAATATTTCCGTTATATGAATGTGTGCCAGTGCGCGCGGGTCCGCGTGCGTCTATGTGTGTTTGTGCATATGTTTATTTGTGTGTGTGTGTGTGTGTGTGTGTGTGTGTGTGTGTGTGTGTGTGTGTGTGTGTGTGTGTGTGTGTGTGTGTGTGTGTGTGTGTGTGTGTGTGTGTGTGTGTTCTGCCGGAATTACATATGGCACTTTGGCCATCAGCTTTATGGTACTTGTTTTTGCTCTGAGTCGAATCGTTTAAACTTCGTCAAACCTTTCTTTTTATGCGATTTAGTTGACAATGGATACTGGATGGCGTTTGTTGGAAGTGAATGCAATGTGTAGCCTATAGCATCGAAAATTTTATTGCTGTGAGAATAATTCTGAAATGTGTGACAAACATTTGATGTGTTAAACTATCCACAAACATCTATTGCATTCATGTGTCATAATTTTTATTACACCATGCACATTTAAAACTTCAAAATCTAATAGGCCTACGTAAAATAATAATTTGCCTTGTTTCGCTTGACTTTTATTTATTTATGAATTTTAATAATTAATGTGTTAATTGTAGCGTCCTCGAAATCATCGTTGAATCTCTCGATCCCCACTTGCGTTGTTCTCATCTCTCTTCTCTTCATCGGAAGCTTTCGATCGTCCTCATCAGCCGCACTACGGACACATACGACCGAGAGATGGCAGGATCCTTGCGCGGGTGGTGTGGCAGCTGTCACTCATATCGAGGAGGAGACCGTTACTATGACGATGGGTGCAGCGATGGACGACTTTGAGGCGTTGTCAGAAAGGTCCATCGGACTCAAGCGGATCGTCAATGCTATCAAGAACGAATACGTGAGTAGCCAAATTAAAAACACATCTGAGAATTCGAAGGTCGAATGGATTCTTCTATCAGGAGTAGCCTAACGAACTTAACACAATGGGAAGCACTTCATTGTAACATAAAATAACATAGCAACGTTGCAAGAACACACACACACATATATATATATATATATATATATATATATATATATATATATATATATCCTAGTATGGTAAACGTCGCTAACCTGCAATTTGCAATAGTAAAAATTGAAATCGACCTATTCCATTGGCAAAGTTTATTCATATAATCGCAAAAAGGAGAAAAGGTCTATTATAAGCCTAATTGCATAAATCTATTTAATGCAGCGAAATCATCAACATGGTTGAGATAATAATCAGTTTTCTTATCGAAATTTTTAGATCACAGTTCGATTTGATGAAGTGAGTCTCGCAGAGGAAGAAAGAGTCAACGCAGATTTCAACATCACCGGAATTCCTTCATGGACCCGGTTGAGTGGCAACATGAATGAGGTATTTAATATTTATTTAAATTAAATAGCTTACAAACCTTACACATTATTTGGAAAATATGTCCAAATATGTGTAAGGTTTGTAAGCGATTTAATTATTATTCAGATATTATTTTCATCATTGGCAGCGTTCTTGCTCTAAATTCATATAGTTGCTGGCTCGAGCCTGCTGAGCGAACTCCGTGTGACTGTCAAACGCATCCCTTACGATCCTTCGGTAGAGATCATCTCTGATCTTCATATTGCCTTCAGTAGTACTAGTCCTGTACATATAGATCAGTGTTTAATCTAGCCCTCTCCTCTGGGTTAAAATCCAGGTTTCGTCGTTGTAATGTTGTTGTTATTGCTTAGGTGTTCAAGGAACAAAGCATTTTGAAATTTGCAGTTTGAAATTTAAAAAATGGCACTGGGAAGAAGTTATATAGTTTTTAAAAACAGTTTTGGACAAATATTGACAGTAAATTATTATTATACTCATTGTAATATGATGGTATCATATGCTTTTGTAGTAATTATAACAATAAAATCATATAGGCCTAATAGTAGATAATAATTAGCCTATCACGGTAAAAAAAACCTAAAATTACAACAGTTCATGGAATATATTATTGTAAACAGCAGCTAAAACAATTAGGCCTATATCATTATTTTTTAAACTTTTGTTGGGTGAAACGTCGTTTCTATCATTTTAGTTGTAAAAGAAGTATTTGTACAAATATTAACAGTAGATTTTAGTCATTAAAATATTAGGCCTATAGGCCTATAGTATCATATCAACAATTACATTATAATCATATAAGAGTAAATAATATCACGATAAATTGTAACAATTCTTGTAATGCAACAATGTAGGCCTAAGCAACAACTACAAACGCTATCATTTTGTCACATTTTTCTGGAGGATGTTTTTTCTGGTGAGAGTAATCAGGGAGCTTCCGCTGGAGATATCTGAATTAAACATCGCATATAAACTCTCAAATAAAACTCGTATTTAATGCTTTCGCCAGAGGTCGTACGTCACGCACAGGCCTACTTGAATATCTAGAAACGTTCTAAGTAACCTATGCCTATAGGGCAGGCCCACTGTACGTAATCATGTATGTACAACACACAGCATGCATGCCCAATATAGGCCTATAACATAGGCATGAAAGTAGGCCAGACAGACAATTTGACTCGTAGATAATAGGATATTTCTTTGTTTGCTTTAGACGCTGCTGGTTTGTTACGAGAACCTCGCTCGTCTGGCCGTTCTCACCCGGTTGACGAGAGAGGAAGAAGAGACGGCCGATGGAAATCGAGACTTCGCCACTCACTTCCAAAGGATTGAGTTCGACTCCGTGGACGGGCTGTACGTCATATTGTGCCACCTATATGACGTCATGAGTCGCTTGAATATTGTGGTGATGAGCCCCGACACGATAGCGGAAGTGTCCAGCATCAGGCTTCCAGAGGCTTCAAGCAACGCCATTCGACACGTGAGAGACTACATGGTGCTTCTCGTTCTAGAAGATTCCGCCGACAAACTCAGCGCAAGTTTCAATCGACTCGTTGGTCAGGTTGGCTTGGAAACTACGACTTCAACTGCACAGTAATCTGTGTCGATATCCGATTGTCAAAAGCCGAAAACTACAATGAATACTACTTCCAACATTCCAATTAACAATTGACCAATCTTCGAATTTTTTAATGATGGTTACATGAATTCATAGAAATAATCCTGTGCGGTTTATATTATAGGCTACATGTAAATGTATGCGAACGACAGGCAGTTCAATAGAAAGAATTCAGACGAACTTCAGATAAAACTCAAGTAGAATTCAGATGATGAGAATAATTCCGAGCCACGAGTCTTTTTTAAATTTGACAGTGACTACTTGTAAACCTGAAGGGGGATAGAACGTTATGATTCTTCGCTTAGTATTACTGTGACTTTTATCAACATTCCACCATTATTTATCAGTATTTTTTATATTTACATTAAGATAATAAATATGACAGTGACTACTTGTAAACCTAAAGTGGGATAGAACGTTATGATTCTTCGCTTAGTACTACTACTGTGACTTTTTTCAACATTCCACCATTATTTATCAGTATTTTCAATGCACTTATATTTGCATTAGGAAAATTGTTCTTTCCAATTTCGCAGCATAGGCTACTATATACATGTATACGCATACGATTCTACAGAAATCAAGCTGTTGGCAATTATTATTGTCGTGTCGTCGAACTGATTGCAATTAATTATGTAGCCAATGCATTGATGGCTGAAATTCTACATCGTAAAAGGCTTCTTACACTGTCATTGAAATAAATTTTAAAAATCAGACATATTCTGATATTCTTACCAAAATGGACTTCACTCCCTTCTTGTCATTTTGTGAAAACTTGAACTGTAAATTTAACCATTGACCGTATATTTTATTATTGAGATTTGAAGCCTGTCTATTTGAATATAAGAACCATGGACTCGAACACTATGATCTTCGGGACCAGTCACTATAATTTTTTCTCGTGGGTGATTATATCGATGTTCTTATACTCGTTCTTTATGTCGCGCAGTGACATTGTAGAGTCTCGTATAGCAGACCTACCTTAATTCTTCAACCTGCGTATTGCCAAGCCAGAGAAGGCTCCATAGCATTTCAGATTCTTGAATTAATTTTAACATCATTTTAAAATATCTTTCTGACCAATTTTTAAAATATTTCTTTGCCAAGAATTTGACCGAAAAATTCTTTTAGGGCCTATTCTGTTTTTACTTCCAGCTCAAAATGAAAAATCGTACCTTGAAATGTAGTCTGATAGTTTTATATTGAGCTCTTTTCTTTGCTCTGAGTTTCTTTTTTATGCATCTGACAATTATTTGCTCTGTTGTAATTTTCTACTAATCAGTTAAGATATAATGCGCTGCTTTAAAACTTCATTTGTTTAACTTAAGCTACGGTTTCTTATTTCACTGTTTAATCAACTCTGTTAAAATCTAAATCGCGTGAACGATTGCAAATAAAAACCATTACAAAATGTGCCTGGTCTATTGTGCCTTTAAGCTTCAATTTCAGGTCAATTAATGCAACCAAAAAAATTATAATAATCATTACTTTTGTCTTCATGACGTTATGCTTAGGTGAAGAAATCTTCTTTTGTTAGGCTCATGATGACAATTATGGCTAAGTATTATTTCGTAATTATTCCCCATTTCTTACTCAGGCGCCTTCGATGTCCCAGTGCACCGCTTGTTCGAAAATATTGCAACTAGGCCTATTATGCAGGCCTTAGGAGGCCTAATCCGCCATTAAAAAGGCTGACACCGATGCTCTGAGTGGCATTAATTTCTAAGTTTCGCTTTTCAGTATCAGAAATCTTTCCGGGAAACGCATGTACCTGATGTAACCATGATTTCTCAAACGACAGAAGACAATTTTCACTTCTAATTCAGAAACTATGGTTCCGAATTTCATAGCCGACTCAATACGGACTTCCCCCTTCATGCTGCTCCCCTGTCTAAGAGAGAAGCACCGCGCACGAGACAACGAGTAGCCTAAACATAAAAGCCAGCATGCAGTGTCCATTTACAGTAGGCTATGTAGTCCCGGATGCAAGTAATTAAGGTACAATTTAAGTCCCAGCGAAATAAACCGCTTAAAGATGATAGAATCTCTGCATACACTTCTGCAGCAGAAAAGGGAGATGCAGACCAAGAAGTGGATTGATGAAACAGGAACTGAACAACCACAGTTATTTATTAGAACTAATTAAATGGCCTGCAAGACAACCAAAATTATGATAGGCCATACACGATACACGGACATGTAGGCCAGGGCTTAAAGTGTGACAGGACGGTCATGGACGGCGTCCTGGCACTTATTTTTAAATCTTTATATACCGTCCGGCCACTTATTAGGCCAACACACCTGAAAATGTAAGGGGCGTCCTGGCACTTCTTTTGGAAAGATAAGGGGCGTCCAGACACTTCTTTTTTAACACTTTTAGCACTGACGTAGGCCCTATACGACACGTGTCATTTATTTATATGTCGTTGGGCCATATGCCACATCATGTACATTGTACAATGACGTAATTCATTCATTGAAAGGACACATAGGATGATAGGATGATCGCAATTTGTACCAACCCTAATCGGCCATCTGCCGGATTTTGGGAAAAACTGATTAGCCCCCTCGTCAGCTGTAACCTCAGTCGCGTTCAGCACTTAGACTCGACTCGGATGCGTTTTATCAGTCACCTCTATGATTAATTACATTATATCGGGTGTCATATCGTCCATGCAGCATCTGTTAAATGCCTACAGCATTGCCATCGCTGTGATTATGATGGTCTGCTAGCAGTCTTATTTAATAGGCATACGAAGTGAATTCATAGATCCGGTCCCATACTTGTTACAAGGAATTAGAGATTGGATACAAAAATTGAGTTAGGCTGGTAAGCCGTTGGCGTGAGAAGCACATAGGCCTACATGAAGCTGGTGCCGGTTAGGCACTGCGAAAGCAAGTGTCCTGGTCAACGATGAGCGGGCGTTCTGACTTGATTGCAATGACACATACAGACACACACTCACACGCACACACACCCACACACTCACCAACACACCCGCACACACACACACGCCCACACCGCCCACATAGAGCGTGACAACTGCTTGGGCTTCGTCATCAGCGAACAGCAGTTAAACTGTTCTGGAATTCCCAGTCATTTGGTTACAGCAATTAATTGAGTTTGAGTCATGTTTTGTGCAAACAGGATTTAAATGTAGCTAGATTTCGCACGAGTTTCGATGATGGGAACACGTTGCCATAGTCTCGAGTGAACTACTATATAACGGCGATTGGAGTTAGGCTGAGGCACATCGAAGGCTGGACTACTCGAAGCTACAACTCGAGTTGGCCTACGACTAAGAAATCGTACAACTACTGTTCAGTATTCACATACGAACAAGCAGTTCGTTTGTTAATATATTGTACGATATAATTATTTCAGGTTAACTGTGCTACTTTGGTTGCCGTCTTACACAGATTTTCATTTCTATGAGAAGCTGAGAATATGGGTAAGTTTTTGCAGCTCACAGGACAATTCCGTTATATGTGTCAACGTAGGCTTGTGAGGTGTGTGTCTGCACGTATGTGCGTGTGTGCGTTCATGTGTGTGTGTGTGTGTGCTTGTGAGAGTGTGTATCTGCATGCGTGTGTGTGTGCTTGTGCTGCTCGCTGCACTTAGCAAGTAAATGCCCGATTTTTATTTGGACTGCGGGACAAAGAACTTTAGAGCACTTAGACAATGCCATTAATCTAAAAGTGTAGGCCCTAATCAGGCTAAATCAGCTCTCCAAAACCTCAGTCTGTTCTTTGGTTTAGTTGACGGTAAATAGATAGCTTCAATTGGCGCTGGATCCGTTACCTATTGAGAGATCAAATCTGAATTGTGTGTCAACCATTTACGTTATCAAAATTTCTATTGGGTGACATAAATGTCCTGCACGTGTGTTCTCTTATAGTACCCTACACCAAATGCTTTTAAATTGTTATAGTCTGCCATGCAAAGCAAAAAAATTATTCTCTCTTGACATGAAATTAATTAACTTGTGATGCCATTATTCTGACTAATGTGCCGCAGCGTCTTCGAAATCATCGTTGAATCTCTCGATCCCCACATACTTTCTCCTTCTCTTCATCGGTTGCTTTCGTCCGTCCTCTTCGTCCTCACTACGGACGAATCCGGACGAAAGATGGCGCAATCCATGCGAGGGACATACTGTTCCGGGCAGGACAAAGCGTGAAGCGACGGATTCCTTTGCGCAGCTGTCAAACAGATCCATCGGACTTAAGGCGATCGTCAATGATATCAAGAACGAATACGTAAGTAATACGTAAGTAATAAGTATATTAGCAAATACGTAAGTAATAAGTATATAGCCAAAATAAAGCACGTCTTAGAATGCGATTCAACTGCGCACTAGAAGCGTGAGTTTTCCACAAGTGATGAACTTAAAGCAGCGGTTCTCAACCTGTGGGTCGCGACCCCCACGGGGGTCGCCTAACGATTTGCCAGGGGTCGCCTGGCTCCTTCAGAAATTTGCAAAAGATATTGGCCTAATAGCAATTTCAACGCTATCTACTGCTCTATAACAAACTAAAATAACTCTTTACTCAGAATTTTGCTATGATTCATCAGTTAGATTGCGGCAGCTAATTTAGTTTTTTCCATTTTAGTTTTCAAATGTAAATTCCTCTATTCTTCTAAAGAAACACGGGGAGGAATATTTATTGAAGTCTAGACCACGTCTCTGAGCACTGAAATCATAAGTAATTTTTTTAGATGATGGCTTAGAATGTTACGGTGCACACATTCAAAATATTGTTAACAATTGGGGCCGACATTCCGAAGTCTTAAATCATGACTAGGCCTATCAGCATTGACAAAATTCAGATGACAGTTTAAAATAGGCTTCTGATTGGAAATTTAGAAAAATTTAAGAATGGAAAGAGGACATTTAGCCTATTGAAGTCATAAACCATGTCTTGAGCACTGAAATTATGAATTTTTTAATGAGATGAAAAGTTCAAAACAATGGGAGGAGACACTTTGAAGTCGTAAACCACGACTATCAGCACTGAAATGATGAAGAGTTTCGTTAAACCGACAGCCTAAAATGCTACCATTGCAGCGTGGAAAATTGTCAACAATGGGGAATGGCACATACGTCCGTCCCCCAAAATTCTTCCCTGCTCGGTGCATTCATAAGAATAAAAAATAAGTTTTTGAAATTTCTAGGATCGCAAAACGAATCAGTAGGGTGAAATGAGTGTTAAGAAAAGAAGAACTGTTGACCAATTCTCAGAGTATCCTATTGCTTAATAGTTGCAGCAAGAGGCGACAGCTGTTGAAGCTGCATCACAAGCCGAATAGGCTTATATAACTTCGACTACTTCAAACTAAAGGAAACCTCATACAACTGCCAAAAACAGTTTTCGTATTATGAGGGTGAAAATGCATAACAATGGATAATAGTAAAAAATTAGGTGAAACGGAGGTTGTTACACAATCAATTTTGTCGTTGGGGGTCGTCACAACTTTTGAAATGTTAAAAAGGGGTCGCCGGACTAAAAAGGTTGAGAACCGCTGACTTAAAGCAATTTGAATGTACATGTATGCATTTACAGCAACTTTGGTCAGTCTGCCGCTACAGAGACTCGTTTATCATACTTTTTTAAAGCTTACAGATTCAAAAACTTCATTCTCATAAAAAATTATTTGCAGCGAAATCATCTACATGGTGGAGATAGTAGTAATCGATTTCATTTCCTCATGAAAATTTTTAGGTCACAGTTCGATTTGATGAAGTGAGTCTCGCAGAGGAAGAAAGGGAGAACGCAGATTTCAACATCACCGGAATTCCTTCATGGACCGGGTCGAGTGCCAACATGAATGAGGTAGAGCATTTAATATTTATTTCAATTAAATCGTTCGCAAATTGCTCGACAGGTTGTAGCCTACCAAATGCTAGGCTAGGCTATCATCGGTAGCGTTATTGGTCTTAATTCACACAGTTACTGATTCGAATCTACCGTGGAAACTCCATGTAACGACCACAGGCATCGCGTGGATTACACCAGAAAAGCAGTTGTCCTTATGTCTTTCTGAAATAATAATAGTCCCAGTAAATAAATTATAATCCATTCAATTAGGCACGTGCAGTGTAGGCCCAATAAAACCTCGGATATCAACCGTCAAACTTGAATGCATTTTTCCTGAAAATGTATCTGCTTGTGCATAATGTTGCACATAATATACTTAGGCTATATACGAAGGACCTGCATTACACAGTATATTATTGTTACTTTGAGGATTATAGGCTACATCTGCAGGCATATGTAAAATGCACAGTGGATTGTAACATGGCAGAAGACATTGCGAGATTTATATAGGCCTACGTTGCTGTACAGTCTAGATTGCGGATGGCATAGAATAGGCACTCATACGACTAAGCCTACTTGTATCTATAGATCAGCGGTTCTCAACCTGTGGGTCGCGACCCCCACGGGGGTCGCCTAACGATTTGCCAGGGGTCGCCTGGCTCCTTCAGAAATTTGCAAAAGATATTGGCCTAATAGCAATTTCAACGCTATCTACTGCTCTATAACAAACTAAAATAACTCTTTACTCAGAATTTTGCTATGATTCATCAGTTAGATTGCGGCAGCTAATTTAGTTTTTTCCATTTTAGTTTTCAAATGTAAATTCCTCTATTCTTCTAAAGAAACACGGGGAGGAATATTTATTGAAGTCTAGACCACGTCTCTGAGCACTGAAATCATAAGTAATTTTTTTAGATGATGGCTTAGAATGTTACGGTGCACACATTCAAAATATTGTTAACAATTGGGGCCGACATTCCGAAGTCTTAAATCATGACTAGGCCTATCAGCATTGACAAAATTCAGATGACAGTTTAAAATAGGCTTCTGATTGGAAATTTAGAAAAATTTAAGAATGGAAAGAGGACATTTAGCCTATTGAAGTCATAAACCATGTCTTGAGCACTGAAATTATGAATTTTTTAATGAGATGAAAAGTTCAAAACAATGGGAGGAGACACTTTGAAGTCGTAAACCACGACTATCAGCACTGAAATGATGAAGAGTTTCGTTAAACCGACAGCCTAAAATGCTACCATTGCAGCGTGGAAAATTGTCAACAATGGGGAATGGCACATACGTCCGTCCCCCAAAATCCTTCCCTGCTCGGTGCATTCATAAGAATAAAAAATAAGTTTTTGAAATTTCTAGGATCGCAAAACGAATCAGTAGGGTGAAATGAGTGTTAAGAAAAGAAGAACTGTTGACCAATTCTCAGAGTATCCTATTGCTTAATAGTTGCAGCAAGAGGCGACAGCTGTTGAAGCTGCATCACAAGCCGAATAGGCTTATATAACTTCGACTACTTCAAACTAAAGGAAACCTCATACAACTGCCAAAAACAGTTTTCGTATTATGAGGGTGAAAATGCATAACAATGGATAATAGTAAAAATTAGGTGAAACGGAGGTTGTTACACAATCAATTTTGTCGTTGGGGGTCGTCACAACTTTTGAAATGTTAAAAAGGGGTCGCCGGACTAAAAAGGTTGAGAACCGCTGCTATAGATGCATTCATCGTAGATTGCAAATAAGAGTGATTTTAATACACAAATATTCTATTAAACCCATGCACACGTGGAAAAACATAATTGATAGTAGGCTATATATTGTGCCGATGACATTCGAACTCTGGGCCTTTAAAATTGAAGTGATAGATCAGAGAACCAAAGCTCTACATTAAACACATACCACAAAGTTGTGAAAATCCCTATTCCTGTGCATAAGGTGACAAATACAGTTGCTCAATGTTCATCAGACGTGCAGCCATCTTTGGGTTCTGACTGTATGCCTATACTATGACCTGAATCTACAGCTGCTTAAGTTGCGTCTGTCTGCTTAATTTACTCAAATAAACCGATTGATTGATTGATTGATTGATTGATTGATTGATCGATTGAATGATTGAATGTTTGACGGGAACGTTATTGTGTTCTTTGTTTTAGACGTTGCTGGTTTGCTACGAGAACCTCGCTCGTCTGGCCGTTCTCACCCGGTTGACGAAAGAGGAAGAAGAGACGGCCGATGGAAATCGAGACTTTGCCACTCACTTCGAAAGAATTGAAGAGAACACCCAGTCGGGACTGTACGTCATATTGTGCCACCTCTATGCAGTCATGACTAGCTTGGATATTGAGGTGATCAGCCCCGAAACGGTAGCGGAAGTGTCCAGCATCAAGCTTCCAGATGCTTCAAGCAACGCCATTCGACACGTTAGAGACTACATGGTGCTTCTCGTTCTAGAAGATTCCGCAGCCAAACTCAGCTCATATTTTAATCGACTGGTTGGACAGGCCGCATGAGAAACAGCGTGTGTTCAACTGCGCAATAATCTCTGATGATTTATAATTGTTGATAGTTCCTGTGAGCTCTGCTTTCTACACATGTGCATTTCAGAATTATTACGTTTGTACGAACAAATTAGTAGATAGGGCCTAAGTATGAAACGCACGCTGATGCTAGGAATTCAGGTAGAATTCATTTTAAACAAAGATAATTATAAGCCTATAATGAATTAAGGATAATAATAATTAAAGATAACAAGCCTATAATAAATTAAGGAATAATGGCCTTTCAAAAGATGACCTAGAAACTCTAACGCCTATAGACTGCCCTAGAGTGTTTTAAAAACCACCGGCTAACCTATTATATATGTTGATCGTCGCATATAGAAGCATTAAACGTTTTGTAACTATATACTAACATTGAATGAAAACAGAACGCTTATTGTTATGTTTTTAACTCTAAGCAATAATGCATTGGTTTTACTGTAAGCCCTTTGTTTAATAAACTAGCAACTCAGTACCGGGTAATTCTAAGCAGAAGTGTTTCTATTGTGTCGTGGTTAAGTCCAAGCTCAAACATCAACATGGCCGCTGCCCTGTCCCGACCAAGAGTGACGTCACTCCATCGATTATATATCAGTAATCTTGAGACATGACATCCATGACATGCATGATATGAAGATGGTAGACGGGCAAGGGCCGTTTATACACAGGACCGCCTTGTGCAAGTTTGGGACGATGATCGGAGTTCAAGGAAATTTCACAAAATAAAAGCATTCTATTATTGCATCTATGAAGGCAGATCGACGAATAATTATGTTTGCAAAATTTAAAAAATGCACACGGATATTCAAAACATAATCTTTAGCATTAGAAGCAACGAAATTTTACGTGAGGCGACATCTATCGTTTAGAGTGAAATGAATGGCCACAAAATGTTCATAAGTAACCAGTCCTATAATAGCGAGTCCTTGGGTAGACGGGCAATACTACTTAATTAGTCAGTCATGTGTGGCATCGTGTCAAAATCAGTTCATGTATAGGCTATCCACAGCAAAAACTAAGTTCAAATGAAGCATTGGCCAATGCGTCGATTCCGGACCATTTAATAAAAAAAAGACATTTCAGACGAAGAGTCAATATTATTTGCCACGAAGTTGCAATTTAACCCAAAAGACTCTACCATGTGGCACGCTGGCAGCAGCATTTGCTTTCAAAGTTCAGGACAATGTGACAATATTAGCCTATTTAAACACATGTACTAGAAACTATCTTAACCATACGTTTTAAATAGTCAGTTGTACTAGTGTGAACCTACAGCGTTCTGCCTGTTGCTTTTTTGGAATGAAACGAATATACATAATAATTATTGTCAAAACACTTCCGTGCCTAAAATGGGGGACATATTTAAACATTATCATGCCTATTGCGCAACTCTCTGGGCATATACATCTGTTTTATTGGAAGGCTATAAGCGCACGTGTGAGTTTCTTTAAAAGATGCTTTACAAGTAGCCAAACACATGCATACATTTTGCATACATACATACGTACATACATACATACATACATACATACATACATACATACATACATACATACATACATACATACATACATACATACATACATACATACATACATACATACATACATACATACATACATACATACATACATACATACATACATACATACATACATACATACATACATACATACATACATGTACATACATGCATACATACATACATACATACTAGGCCCCTAGGGTGACAATGTTAACCACACAAGAATTTTTAAAAATAATTTTTAAAGTCTCACCGCTCAAAAGTGTTCTCTATAACATCAATACCACAGGTGTTTTTTAGTGGAATATGAAAACGTTTAGAGGTGGTCCAGGGACCTTGAACTTTCAACAGATACGCCTACAAACAACCTTGAGTATGAAATGAGAAACAACGTTGAGTATGAAATGTGCTAAATATTTGTATGCTCTGCCAATCACATTTCTAGTGCTTATTTCAATGTCCTCTGTTATCATGAATGACATGCATTAGGTACAGCTACTATTTAATTAAGGACCAATAAGATATTATCGGTAATTAGTGATAATAGTAATGACATAACCCCACAACGGCGATAGTTTCATATTTTACCGACCATCACCGCCATGTAAACTAAAGGTTGAGATCCCGAGATACGTAACCCCAAAAAGCAATTAGGCTAGGCCTGAATAAATTGTAATATTTACCGCCAAATTCTGCCACGTAACCGGCGGTACAAATTATGGTCCAAAGCTTAATCGCCCAATTACATGCGTTACGATCGGTGCTGCAGTTATACATGTAGGAACTTAACCGGGACAAATACGGGTACGCAACGGAAACCTAAACCAACGCAAATATGTCGGAATTACCGCACTCGATGACCTTATGCTACACATTGACTTCACTTAACGAATACTCAGCTTCAGGTGGCTCATTAAACAAGTAACTTATACATACATACATACATACATACATACATACATACATACATACATACATACATACATACATACATACATACATACATACATACATACATACATACATACATACATACATACATACATACATACATACATACATACATACATACATACATACATACATACATACATACATACATACATACATACATACATACATACATACATACATACATACATACATACATACATACATACATACATACATACATACATACATACATACATACATACATACATACATACATACATACATACATACATACATACATACATACATACATACATACATACATACATACTATGTTCATACCGGGTTCATACTATGTACTTCCCTCTCCCTACTTAGTTAAGGTTTTATGTTTTTTTACTTAAGGTTTTCTTACCTTTTTCAGTCTACACTGTGTCCGGAAAAAAAGGGACCCATTTTTTAAATATGAAAATAAATAGTAAATTTTCATCGGTTTTCACAATTCAAACACCATTTTAATCCTTACATATTTGTCTAACATTGGTGAAAATACAAAAGTCACCGTCACAATAATGACGTCGTCATGACGTCTATTGCATCAAAATGCATGTAGACGGTCATCCATGCATGGTTTCGGTTGGTATATTAGCTTTTGGTAAAACGGAAATCCATTTAATAGAACCAGGAGTGAAAATAAATGCAGCTTATTAGAGGGATTGTCTGCTCTATAAAAAATGTGATGCCTGATATTCGGGAATATTCGGAACATTAGCCTACACATTTCAACAAAATAGCGCTTCAGCTCACTGAGTTCGTCAATCGGTTGAACTGTTGACCTATGAGACTCGGATATCATTCCTCTTAATAATATTATTTGGTCGCTAAATGGCCGCCCGTTTAAATCCCGCTGATAATAAGAGTTGGAGACTGATGGAGGAGAAGGTGTAGGCTACAAGACAAGGATAAGAGACATTGAAGAACTCCGTGAGCGAATTGTTAATGCCTGGGAGGATTTTGATAAGCTGGTTAATGGCTATCCATGCTGCTGTTGGCTATTAGCGCGACCGTTTTGAAGCTTACGTTGAGGCTAAAGGTGTACACTTTGACCACAAATTGCAGTTTGACATAATTCAGATATAGAAATTAAATTAAACTTACATTTATTTTTCATAAATTACATCATAAAAATATTGAAATTGTGGATGATTTTGCGCATTTATCTCTTAATTTTGACTTTTTGTGCAAATGACGTCATTGTGACGTCATTTTTTGGATTGGAACTTTTATATTTTTAGAGTTGTTAGAGAAATATGTTGGGATAAAAACGGTCTTTGAATTGTGAAAATCGATTAATATTTACTATTTATTTTCATATTTTCAAAATGGGTCCCTTTTTTTCCGGACACAGTGTAGTATTGATTTTGTGTTGAGAACTCATACAACATGTTTAAATATGCATATTATGTAACATCGTGATATTAAAATTTGGAACGTTTATTTTTCTTAGTTAAGTTTTGATTTATTTTGATTTATTACATGTATGATGAAAAATAGAATATAATTTTATTGTGCTGAATCTGTTAACGCCCAGAACCAGAAACTGTGCATAGATGGCCCTAACCAGTGGGACTCTGCAGTCCCTTCTGGGTTTCCTGTTGTGACCATTAGCATTCATGTTTTATTTTTATGTGTTGATAACCATCTTGTGTGCTCTTTTGGCTCAATAAAAAAATTGATTGATTGATTGATTGATTGATTGATACATACATACATACATACATACATACATACATACATACATACATACATACATACATACATACATACATACATACATACATACATACATACATACATACATACATACATACATACATACATACATACATACACGCACATACATACATACATACATACACACATACATACATACATACATACATACATGCATGCATGCATGCATGCATACATACATACATACGTACGTACGTACGTACGTACGTACATACATACATACATACATACATACATACATACATACATACATACATACATACATACATACATACATACATACATACATACATACATACATACATACATACATACATACATACATACATACATACATACATACATACATACATACATACATACATACATACATACATACATACATACATACATACATACATACATACATACATACATACATACATTGCCTTCAACTACAGATTAAATAGGTGTGACATATATAAGAGATCCAGAGCATGTATGCAGAGTAATATCGGTTGAAATTGTGATCCTTATTATGTATAGACCTAGGCTATATGTTTATGTTTCATGAACGTCACTGGCTTCCTCTCCGTGCTCGCACACAATTTAAGATCCTCACTCTGTTCATAAAGGCTCAACGAGGTCTTGCCCCAAAATATCTCACTAATGTTTTACTTCGTCCTCACTCAGCTTCCTCCCACCGTCCACTTCGTTCATCCAACAGATTTGACCTCTTGGTTCCTCGGTCTAGAACTGTTGTAGCTCAGTCTCGATCATTTGTCTCAATTGGTCCTTCTCTTTGGAATGCCCTTTCTCCTTCTGTTCGCTCTACACTTCTTTCTGGTAGTCTCTCCTCTGCTTTGTCTCTTCTCAAAACCTGTTTCTTCTCGCTGGGCCTTGCGCACTGGGAGCGCCTCTGAACGGTTCACCCTACTAGAGGCGCTTTATAAATGTTTAAATACAATACAATACAATATACGTCAGCGACCGAGGTGTCAGGACGCGTAGAATTGAATCGCTTAGTATTCGCTAGTGGCGTATACTGTAAGTATATCCACAATCCTTTGAAGCGAGTCGAAAAGTCTGACCAGCGCTTAAGTATCAGAACTATAGGCCTGTAGCCAGGGCTTGAGCCAAAGTATTGCAGGATGGTCATGGACGGCATCCTGGCACTTATTTTTAAATCTTTATGCCGTCCTTCCACTTATTTGGCCAGCACACCTAAAAATGTAAGGGGCATCCTGCAGGGCACTTCTTTTGGAAAGGTAAGGGGCGTCCAGGCGCTTATTTGTTTACACTTTTAGCACTGCATATGGCTGCTCACGGCATACCTTCAGGGACAATTGCTAGGGATGGGTGATATGATAGGCTATCTGATAAGAATTGAAAAAGAGTGAAGGGCTTTGAGGTTCACATGCAGCAGACTTAAGAATTGAAGAGACGCAAATAAATATCTATTAGAATTCCACTATATGGAAAACAGAATTTAGATCTACTCTTCTGACAAGAGATCCGGCTTAAAATCCAGGAGGATAAGACCTAGGCCTATTAATATAGTGGATTGTGTAGACCAAGGCCTATGCATGCAACGTATGAGCCTAAAATTATGGAAATGCATCGTGTAAGACTGTAAGCTTATACCGATATGATCGAAAGAGAGGCTCTCGCCTTGTGTGATTTAGCATAAGTCCCAGATAATTATAGCATTATGCCATAACGCGTGCGGTCAAGTATAAATAGACTTTAAAACGCAAGTCTGTGTTATATACATAGGACAATAAATGCTCAAGACTCGGATCTAAGTTAATTAGGCTTGTTATAATTTCTGGCGAAGTCAACCATTTAATGGTGAAATAATTTCTGCAGACATGTCTGAGGCAGATGATGTATGTAGAGTTGTAGACCAAGCATGCAGCCAATTTAGAAATTAATCAGCCATTATATAGGTCTAAAAATACAAACAATAGGTCTATGTCTGATGCATTGTTTATGGGCGTTGGTATTGTAGGCTGCTATAATTATGTGTCCGTAAATAATTCTGTATGTTGGCGTCATTCATTCATCCACATTTCGAACATGTAGTAGTAATTTTCCACCATCTCATAATTAGTAATTTTCAGGATTTTGCAGGAAAATACACAAGTGGCTTAACCTACCTAGTAACCTCAATTGCTCAATTGAGTTTAAAGTTAAGTTAACTGAAACATTCAGAACCGATCGATTCCCTCGCTTTCGATGCGCAACTGTAGTCATCAAAATAATCATCCACGAATGCAGTTATTCGTGCACGTATCATCATCCAAGGTCCCTGCTTGAGTCCGATGGATTTTCCAATTGCCTTCTGAGTCCTAAGGTATGAGGAGGCAAGTGTACCTTAGACATCGCGAAATGGGACTTACTTACTTTAACTTGTCTGTTATTTAATAAGTCTGTATAATACTAGAGCATGTGTCCATGGCAGCGTACATTGATTGCTGCCTTAATGTGCAATCATCTTGCCATGGGCAGCACCGAAAGAAAACCAAAAATGGCTTTTGCTCCATCAGCCCGTTACTGCCAATGCAAATGTAGCCTATTCGAAAATAGGTGGTTAAATCATTACTTGATGAAAGGCTTTGAATAGGCGGGTATTGCTTTAATTTATGTTAGGCGAAGTGAAAGAATAGCCACTGGTCCACGCCGCGCGCTTATGTCGGCGCTCAATTGACCCGTGCGCGCTTTTTGGCGCGCTTTTTTCTGCGCGCTTTTGTCGGCGCGCTTTTGTCGGCGCGCTTTTGTTCGGCGCGCTTTTGACGGGACACCGTAAAGGCTACCATCCCAAAAGGTCTACTCAACCCTATATCCGGCAGTTATAATATAGCGTTGCTAAACTGAGTGGTATAGGACGTGATGGGCTGCTCTTGGCAGTCGATAGTCAAAATGGCAGTCGATAGTCAAGTTGGCAGTCAATAGTCAAATTGGCAGTCGATAGTCAAATTGGCAGTCGATAGTCAAATTGGCAGTCTATAGTCAAATTGGCAGTCGATAGTCAAGTTGGCAGTCAATAGTCAAATTGGCAGTCGATAGTCAAATTGGCAGTCGATAGTCAAATTGGCAGTCGATAGTCAAATTTGCAGTCGATAGTCAAATTGGCAGTTGATAGTCAAATTGGCAGTCGATAGTCAAGTTGGCAGTCGATAGTCAAATTGGCAGTCGATAGTCAAATTGGCAGTCGATAGTCGAATTCGACTCTTGTAACAACATGACATTCTGATCATCCATCAATAGGCCTACCATGAATTACAATCGTTTTGCGTTATGTCCTTTTAAAATTCAACTAAGATTATTACTAAGTATATATCGGGTGTGATCCTGCATCGTCGTAATGACTAACTCAAGGCAATACCGCGAAGATTTTGTTTCGGAGGTGCACCTACTGGTACTCGATCTTGAGCAAGCCGACAAGCAACCGAATCAACTGACTAATGCAGTGCTATGCACCATCCACATCATCATGGTTCGATCATCATCATGCTTAGATCATCGTCTAATCTATTGTGAAATTTCGCATAGAAAAACCTCAAAAAAGAGCTTAAAAAGTAAGTCGTCCTTAGTTTTTACATCGTGCGTTAGTAAATGCATTATTTAATTAAATTACATTATTTAATTTCGGGTTTTTCCAACGCCCAAGAAACACTACCATCGCTAATGTGCCATCCCAAAATTCTATGTATCCTACATATACAGTAGAACTGCAGGAAATTATTCCGAGGACCGGTGCGGTTATCTTACGGGTACAAAAAAGCTATACGTTCATTGATTCAAGAGCTCATTAAGAGGAAATTGGCCTCATCCTACCTAAATCTCGCGAAATTCGGATTAAAAACTGATAAGAGAAGACTATAATTATATTCCAATAGACTTGGTTTATCCGTGCAGTAGGAGCCGGCGATTTAACTAAAGCTCCCATGTAGGGGAGAATGTCCAGCATTGGGACAAATTTTACATTTTATGGCATACAATCTGTGTTATTTGTAGTACATGTATATTGTTGATATAGTCCGAAACAGCAATGTTTCATGAACCTAAAATGATTTTATTGCATTTTTATCACAAAAATAAACCTCCCAAATTTAGAATTTTCCGTTGTAAAAAAATGTGTCCCAATTCAGGCCATAGCGTCCTGCATTGGGACAACGCATGTGGAGCATTGGGACACACAATAAATCTGGTTCTAATCATATCTAATAGAGTACAATATATCATATTAAAGTTGACAATATATCTAAACGAGTGACTAGAGTAGATTAAACAATAATATTATCAAAAATTTAATCAATACGAGCAAGCTTCCGTTGACCCTGTCAATCATAATAAAAATTGGACTTACTGGTCAATTTCAAGTAAGTGCAATGTATCATATCTTTACCCATCCTGATAGCATTCTGTTTAACACAATATACAGTAAAACCGTTTAAGTTTAATTTCTTATGATGAATTTCATGCATTGAGATTGTCCCAATGCAGGCCATCAGCACATGTCCCAATGCAGGCCATCTATGGCTAATTCTTTACTTTTCAACTATTAAAAAATGTACACTGTAAATGACGTCAACATTTCACCGAATGCTTTGCAGTATACTTACCTAAATAGTTAACTGAAATTTCAGGCTAAATCTGCACTAAACATTTAATGCACTGGTTGAGAATGCGTGGGTGAAAATTTACTTTCTTTACCTGAAAATGAAAATTTGCAATATTTTTGTCAAACACGTTCTTCTTCGTGGCATAAGACGTGTGATCACTCGCAACGTCAAAAACGTTCGTTTGGTGGCGCCACACGATTTTATAAATACGCAGAAGGTTATGATATCACACTGTCCCAATTCAGGACCTGTCCCAAAACTGGACATTCTCCCCTACATTTCCGAAAGCAATTGAAGAGTGCCGCAGCTATTGTTCTTCAGTCTAACCGGCCAACCAATTAGACCGGTTCCAGGACAACTGGTCCACAGACAACTCGTACACGACAAGTGCATTCCGGTATTTAAATAGACATAAAGCGGGAACATTATATTATATAAGTATACAACATGCATTTATTGTGTCGAAGTTCCGGACATTTATGTTAATTAGACCTAACAGTAGTCCTTTGCCAATAAAATCGTTTCAGTATCCACAACATCTGGACAGCGTCTGCAGCAGATATACGACCTATAATATTATATAAGAGAGTTAATTGTTGAAACTAGTGGAACACAAAATCCACAGTCACACCTACAATAAACCAGCAGGACAACTAAATGTGTGACACATGAGTATATTTTATCACCCAACCGTTCTTGCGCAACTTCACAACAACGTCGTAAATAATAATAATTCGTCCACATACTATAGAGTCTAGACTCTGTATGCAATAGTAATTATCCGAATAGGCCGCATACCGGATTTCTTTAAAGCCGAACAGTCTCCAGGCTTTAACTCAGTAGTAGGCCTAGCCTGGGACAGGGACGAACATAGAAATAATTTTTGAAGGGAGGATCAAAAGTCTGGTCTTGGGTAAAAAAATTTGTTGGTTTTTGGCCGCATTGCCCCTTGGATACGCACCGGCCTGGGATGCGCTGTCAAGTTTAGAGTTAAGCTCGATAGAAAAATTAAAGTTGGTTAATTGGGACTCTTTCGATGCGTCAAACTTATAGGTATCATAATATTATCATCCAGATATCATCGATAATCGTTTTCCCCTACATAATAATTAACAATTATGCACCGCTGCGAGAATAGTCAATTGAAATTCCTGAGTGATTGGCCACGATATGCAATTTTTAGTTCCGGTCCCATCCTCATCATGACAGCGAATGGGAAATTTGGAATGAAATACGGTTAGCTGGAACCCATTGGTCTGAGAAATATACACTGTCATGACCGTTGATGGTCGTTGTTGGCTAAGCATAGAGAAAGGGGGCGTCGATAGTGTCTACTATAGTAAGGTGATTGCAATGGCACGCAACGCCTACAGACCATTGACTGGAGAACTAACTGCTCAGGCCCACAGTACTTTGATCAGGAATTCCCGGTCATTAAATTTGGTAACAGGATTTAATTGACTTTGAGTCAAACTTATACGAAAAGGATTAAAATGTAACTATGTTTCATGCGAGCTTTGATCATGGGAACAGGTGCCATGATCTCGATATGGCATTGTCAACTACTATATAATAAGGGCGATTGGAGTCGGAGATGAAACACATTGAAGAAGCGAACTCTTAGAAGCTACAACTCGAGTACCGGTATATAATATAATATTATACGACTTAGAAATCGTTCAGCTGCTTAGGGCCTATATTATACGCATAAGAAATAGCATTTCGTACACGCTGAGCTTAATTTAGTGCCTTATTGCGTCTATCTTAGTCTGCTACTGGCTTGACGCGAATTTTGACTGAGGAGTTACAAATTTCAATTACCATACGAAGCTGAGAACATGGGTAAGTCTCTAATGAACATTTCTAAAGTCACGCACCGTAATTATTCGGTCTATGTAGGCATTTGTGTGTGTGTGTGTGTGTGTGTGTGTGTGTGTGTCTATGCGTGTGTGTGTGTGTCTGTACGTGGGTGTGCGTCTGTGTGTGTGTGTGTGTGTGTGTGTGTGTGTGTGTGTGTGTGTGTGTGTGTGTGTGGGTGTGTGGGTGTGTGTGTGTCCATGTGTGCATGTGCGTGTCCTGCTGGCTGCACTTAGCAAGTGAATGCCGATCAATTGGACTACAGGGCATAATTTAATTAACAGTGACATCGTACTCGCATGAACCTCAAATTGGTTTGAAATTAGTTGACACTAGAAAGCGTAATAATTATAGGCCTATACTGGCGCTGAATAAAAAATTAGCTGTTGAGCCAAAGATTGGCATGTTTAGAATTTTATTCCGTACTCTGTCATAACCAGTTCACGCACTAAATTCTCTGCTCGACTGTTATAACACTACATGACATGAATTTAAAACGTCAAAATCTGCCATGTTAAAACAGCAGTAGGCCTATAAATAAATAATATAATATAATATCTCTACAGTCGTGGCATGATATTAATATATTAATACATAACATTACATGACATGAATTTAAAATGCTAAAGCCTGCCATGTTAAAACAGCAGTAGGTTTATAAGTAAATAATATAATAGAATACCTTAATGTCATTAATTTATTTGTGAAATTATTCAATTGATACGTTTCAGCATCTTCAAAGTCGTCCTTGAATCTCTCGTTCTCCACTGGAGCAATCCTCCTCCTTCTTCCTCTTCTCTTCCTCGGGTGTTTCCGGCCGTCCTCATCCGCCGTCATCACACGGACAAATCCGAACGACAGATGGCTGAATCCATGCGCCGGTGGCACGCCAGCAGAAGTCGGCTTCGTCGCCTTGGAGACCGTTACGATGACGACGGGTGAAACGCAGGACGCCTTTGCTGAGCTGTCGCGCAGGTCAATCGGACTGAAGCAAATCGTCAATGGTATCAAGAACGAATACGTAAGTAGACAAATTAAAACATGTATTCGAATACGATTCAACTGAGCACTAGATTCATTCAATCATTCGTTCATACATTCATACATTCATTCTTTCATTCATTCATTAATTCATTCATACATTCATAGATTCATTCATAGATTCAGTCATTCATTCATTCATTCTTTTCAAGAATTATCTAGCGCACATTCAATAAATCCAGCAGTAAATGCCTACATAGCAGGATGAAACAACTCAACTAATATTGTCAATCACGTAACATAACTATTAACTAACGTTGGGTCAACTATGGGTAAATATAAGCTTAGGCTAAGTCTTAATATAGACCCAGCTGTAACGATCGTCTGCCACATAAACATTTGGAATATAACTATAGAATTAGTACATTATTTATTATTAAATAAATTTGTAACGCGCACAAGGTCACACCGAAATGTGAATCTGAGGCGCGGAAAAATGTGAATTTGAGGCGCGGAAATGTGAATCCAAGGCGCAAAGTTTAGGCCAAATGTAGGCCTAAGTAGGAACGGTGGTTAGGTCCATGCTAGGCCTAATTGAAGAGATTCAGCCTAATCATTTGCAGTGATGATATTTTATTATCTGCAGCGACATCAACTACATGTACATTGTAGCTATAATAATAAATAATAAATTTCCTGTCGAAATTAATTTCAGGTTATTGTTCGATTTGATGAAACGACGCTGGCAGAAGAGGAAAGGGTTAATTCAGACATCGTCATCACCGGAAGTCCGTCATGGAACATCTCCAGTGACAACATCACCGAGGTAAAGCATTTCTAGTTGATCCGAAAGATGTCTATAGTGATTAGCTCGACTTATGGCTTTTTGACTTATGGCTTTGACAATGCTTTCGCACGTGACAGCCGCCCACCTTTGGAAAATCTCCACATCTGTATGTAGTCCTTTCCATAGTTGAGTTTCATGATCGATTAACTCGACATGGCATATTATCGATTTCGCTCTTTTGCTTTAAATTTGCTCAGCTACAGGTTCTATTGAACCTATAATTACTATAAAACAGCATAATACGGTAGCGACGGGGAAAAGTTGGTGGTGAGGGCAAGATAGACAGGGAAACAGTCTAGGAAGAAGTCTACTGAGGAGCAAGAGTCACGCCTGTTCTTTTGTTCAATAGCAACAACGGGATACGGATCATACGGTGCTTTCTTTCCCGATTGTTCCTCAAAAGTAACTTTCCATATTTCGCAAAACGGCGGCGTCAAAAGGACGGAGCCAAAACGGTGGTGCCAAAACGGTAGCGCCAAAACGGTGGCGTCAAAAGGACGGAGCCAAAACGGTGGTGCCAAAACGGTAGCGCCAAAACGGTGACGTCAAAAGGACGGAGCCAAAACGGTGGTGCCAAAACGGTAGCGCCAAAACGGTGACGTCAAAAGGACGAAGCCAAAACGGTGGTTACAAAACGGTAGCGCCAAAACGGTGGCGTCAAAAGGACGGAGCCAAAACGGTGGTGCCAAAACGGTAGCGCCAAAACGGTGGCGTCAAAAGGACGAAGCCAAAACGGTGGTGCCAAAAACGGCGATGCCAACTGTCACGTATGACGTATCTTAGTCTATGTTTTCACTGGTACAAATAATAAGCTTGCCTTACAACTTGGCAAACTATCTATAATTATTAGGTAATAAAACTATGACTACCCGGTACTGGTGTCATAATTGTTATAATTGTGCATCATTATTTTAATTATTGTATTGATGTCTATACCGCTCGCACTAAGCCCTACATTATTGCATTGCACATTATCGACATAGAAACACATATACAGACAAACATGAATGGCTGTATAATTATGATAATTTCTAATTTTTCTGTTTACATTTTTGCTTTAGACGCTGCTGGTTTGTTACGAGAACCTCGCTCGTCTGGCCGTTCTCACCCGGTTTACGAGAGAGGAAGAAGAGACGGCCGATGGAAATCGAGACTTCGCCACTCACTTCCAAAGGATAGAGGGCCATGCCGATTCAGGGCTCTACGTCATATTGTGCCACCTATATGACGTGATGAGTAGCTTGAATATTGTGGTGATGAGCCCCGACACGATAGCGGAAATATCTAGCATCACGCTTCAAGATGCTCCAAGCAACGCCATTCGACACGTTAGAGACTACATGGTGCTTCTCGTTCTAGAAGATTCCGCCGACAAACTCAGCTCAAGTTTCGATCGACTGGTTGGACACGTTTTACAAGAAACGACGACTTCTAGCGCATAGTAATCTCTGCCGATTTACACTAAATTATTTATTGTTAACTAGCCACCCGGTGAACTTATACTGTAGGCCTATACGTGTTTAAATTATTGATTGTTACATGTCAGAATTGCGTTTGAATTGTATTTATATACATGTTTAGAAACTGCACTAGTTGATAGCCTATAGTTTAAAAACTAGAGAACATGAAATGTCTTTGATGATAGAGTTTCACGCATGCAGACTCAAATAGATTTCAGGCACACATATCTCAGGAATTTCATTTTTATTTCTCGACTTACTGCATCCTCTCGTCGGCCTGTCCTTTTTTCTCTGGCCCGGTTTACACGTTTCCTCCACGAGTTTGGACCTCGTTTCTTAAACTCGATCCTTTGCCATCATTGAGCAGAGTGTCCTTGTGGAATGATCTTGCCTCAACTCTGCGTGGAACTATCATTTCTGGATTGTCGTCTACACATATGTCTCTGTTTGTCTCTGTCTCTGGCTCTGTCTTTCTCTGTCTTTCTCTGTCTCAGTTTGTCTTTCTCTCTCTGTCTGTGTCTGTTTGTTTGTTTGTCTGTCTATCTGTCTGTCTTTTTCTGTCTCAGTCTGTCTCTCTGTCTCTGTCTGTCTGTTTGTCTGTCTATCTATCTGTCTGCTTCTGTCTGTCTCTCTCTCTTTCTCACGCTCTCGCTCTCTCACTTGGAGCGACATCGAATTGCCATGACAGAGTGCTACGCTGCATATATTCATGTAATTACATAACATTGCAGTTGAGGTAATTATAAGAATTCAGGAATAGCCTATAAGGGCCATTCATAAGGTGGCTTAACACTTTAACGACGTCACTACTGAAAGCGACTGGGGAACCAGCGCGACTTGTCCTAAAAGTGTTGGGCATCATTAATGAGCTTGGATGAGAATAGTGGTTGTGTAGGCTATGGTCTGTGTATGATAAATGGATGACGTCATATCAGCATGCTACAATAATTCTTCGTCAGTATTTATTTCTTTTTCTTTGTTATTTATTGCTCAAAATCATGCCTTACTGTTATGTCTAGCCTATTTGTATTTTTGCAATTAGCTTTTTACACATCGCCTTTTGTTTTTTAAATCTTGCTTTTTGCTAATCTCTTCTTTTCTTGTTTAATGGAGTTTGCTTAAGCTAAAACTCTTAATCGATTGGAAGAAAAGAAATGTTACAAAATTATCTGTTCCATTGTTACTCTCTGAGCTTAACCAGGGGCGGATCCAGGGGGCCAATCCGGCCAGGGCCCCATTTAAAATTGCATGGGACGTGACCCCATTCGGTTTCAAATTAGCAGTAGGTATAGGGGTGCCATGGTATATTGCCCCCCCTTATTGAAAAATTGCTTGGAACGTGGCCCCCCATTTGGTTCTCGGCCGGACGACTAAAAAAAGTTCAACTTTTCTGGGGATGGAAAAGGTAGCCCACTTTTTCCGTCAGCCAAACGACGAATGACTAAAAAAGTCATCAACGTTTTGGCGACCAATGACGAAATTATTTTTCCCTGCCTGTCCGAAGACCAAAGATTTTGCCCCCCCCCCCTTCAAACAGTTCTGGATACGCCACTGAACTTAACTGCAGGCTAAATGAAGTAACCATTGTCAGAAAAATGCATGTAGGCCTATGCCCGTTGGTATAGACGCCTTAGGCTTAGAGGCTTAGAGGAAGAAATTTCATCAGTCCTGTATACTCACCACCTATGAACAATTGGAGCTCATTATTGAAAGTCAAATCAATTAAGCTGGTGAATATTGTTCACAAAGTAGAATTTAGAAACTCTTGAAATTTGATGCACACGTCATTTGATGAGTTAAACTTTCGCAACAATATGACTCAAAATCTGGAGACATAATTATGCTTATCGTCTCTGAATCATGACCTGGTTAATACGCTCCGTTATTGAATTGGCTTTCATAAGTTACAAGACAATGACAATGGGACTTTGTCACACGTCAGCATAAATTCACTTAGAACGATCATGTGGACCTGCATAAGAAGAGATGCTTTGGTTTAAAGTGCGTTCTAGTTTTCTTATTAATAAAGATAATAATAATTTATGGCACTTTGAACCTGAGTAAATAAATAGCAAGTCAGATCATTGGTGTGCTTCCCAGTTCAAGAGATGAGATTATATTTTGTGTGCCAGTTCTCATCGGCCACGATGTGCTTAGAATGGCTTCTAATGATGAAACGGAGCAGTAATCACCATGCCCTTTTTACACCGCAAAAGAGTGTTCTTACATGGTGATTTTAGCATGGATCTAGATTGAAGTCAGAACAGCATTTTTATAGTTAAGGTTTTTAAAGTTATTTAGACCTATTTCCAACCAATTTCATCCCTAATTATAAGACACACAAAATTATGATGATAAAATTAGTATTTTTAATTAGGGCCTACTAATACCATTATTACCATAATTACCTCTGCTCGATTAGTCGACAATTTTCTTACTATTCATGAGCAGTGTTTAGTCTAGTTCCCCTACTTTGGGGATTCAGATTTATGGGTAACCTGGAAGGGGCGTCTAGATTAAACACTAATTCCCGAGTTTTATTATTTTGAGTCATTATTTTTCCAATAAGCCGTTTGAAAATTGGCGAATAAGCGACTTCATAATTATGATGATAAAATTAGTATTTTTAATCCACAATCACTTTGCATTCTGGTCCGGGCTCTCGACCTCAATGTCACATCTGCATTTACAAGATAGCCGGTTTGCGGTTGACCAAATGACAGTTTCAGTTGCTATTTGCATTACTGTAGCAGGGCTTTTTTAACGTGCAGTTGTACACAAAATATGCAGTTCTAAATGGATTTATGCAGTTGTAGAAGCACTCTTGTACAATAATACAATTAAAACTAGCGAAAATGGTCACTTTCCTCCGATTCTAGGTAATTTACCATGGAGGATGGGAAAAGGAAAGAATGAGTTGTGCAGTTCTAAAATTGTCTTTAAAACCGCCCTGTAGGCTACTGTAGTACCGGTACATGCACTGTTTTAGTATATATGCCGTGATATTATTTACTATTAGCCTACTTCATTATAGGCCTAGTGATATTATTCACTATATATTGCGATCATAGCCTATCTATAGTGGGACACTGTGGTGTGGTGATTTGCTCGGTACCTTGGAGATGGAAGATTGCGAGTTCGAATCCACTTCAACTCAAGCCGCAACGTAGGGACCATGAGCAAATCCTTTACTCGCAATTGCTCAGGCACTTCGACGTGAAACTCAGATTGAGTGTCCACGCTGTGGTCGGGAGCGCCTCTGAGTAGGCCTAGCAGTCTTAAATGGGCACTATGACAAGTGCCCATGCATACATGTGTAACGTCCTATGAGGCCGCTACAATTTAACCTCCTTTTAGGCCGCTCGGCGTACTCACTTATTAATTTGCGGCCTTGCTAAATTTGCGACCGGCCTTCGGTTTTAGCCGCTTTTAGATCTGACCTCCGGTGCAGTACTTCGCTGCAACAGAAAGTGTCGCATTGCGACACTCTATTTTTAGATTCGGCCAACGTGTAAGTCGCTGATTGGTTGATCCAGATCACGTGACCGCTTCCAACGCCGAAATGCGCAGTCGACTGGAGGTTTTCATCGGAGTAAGAGGTCGGCTCGTGAAGACAAGAAATTCCGTGTATTTTGGGTCTACAAATGCTGAATGTGTGGCTGATTGCCTGATTTCATGAATAAGAATATACCGGTGACTAAGCGACGGGTTTTGGTACCGTTTGCAGCTGATTCTGTGTGAATCTTTGATGTCTTATATTCCAATATTCGGACAAGAAATCTTCCGATCTTCTTTTCATATTCGAATGCGAGTGTTGGCCAAATTGCACGGAAAGGGCAGGAAAGTATCGACTAATTTAATTGCTCCATAACAGAATCCGAAACCAAGTGTAGTTAATTAATTAGAAATTAATGTTGATTGATAATAAGAATTGAAACCTAAGTTGATATTGAATAACGGTTGAAAGCTGCAGACTGAATTGTGATACATTAAACCTGACTGTTAATTATAGAGCGTGATTACTAGAAATAAGGTTGTGCACGCCTGTTGATTATTTACGGAGATTCTGCTGACTTTGAAGACATATTGCATAGTTATTGAAGAACAATACCTAGGCCCGATCACAGATGTTAATTGTCAGCAACGCTTGTTCATTATACTCAGTTGAATTGTTTAATTAAATAAATCAAATCTGACGTTAATAAAATAACTGAATAATGGAAACTTCTATAAGGTCTGAGGATCACTCTGATGAGGAATTAGAGGAATGCATAACTGAAGGGGAGAAGGGAGGAACCCCTGACCGTCTTGACCAATTAGAAGCAAAGGGTAAACAAGTTGGGGAACTTTTACTAACTGTTTCAGAAACCCTGGGGATGTTCATGGAACGACAAGAGTCCCAATTCAAGAGCCTTAGTCAGAAGATAAGCCACTTACAAGAGCAACACCACCGGGGTAGTCTTTCCCGAGAAGAAGGTGAGGTAATGAGGGAAAAGAGAAGGGAAGGGTTGACCACATCTAAGGATTGGGGATTTACACAACCTGTTGAAGGGGATTTGAACCCAGACGGTCTTCAATTAGAGGAAGCCGTCGTTCCCAGACCGGGAACCGCAGACATATGTCGCCACTCGACCGAAGCCATTCCTGGTACCGATGAGAGACATCCCCGTCCTGAGGTGGAAGACCCAACCCTAAACTACGACTTTACCAGAGGGAAATCCATGGATCCCGTAGATCTTACCTACTTAGATGAACCTGTAGTCTTACCTGACAGCAGAGAACCCCTTCAACAGTGCGGCGCCTCGATTGAAATCCTAGGGCGGGCCCCTACCACTTGGGAGGCTGAAGAGCATTACCAGGGGTGGGACCCGAGGTCACGTGGTCTTCTTTCGAGGAGGGGGCAGGCCGTTACAATTGGTACCAGAAGTGGGGTTTTGAAGTTAAGTTCAGGTACAGAGGTCCAGATTCAATCTAGTGCAGATACAATTGGCACCAGATTAAGTGGGGTAAAAGTAAGCTCAGGTACATTTGGTCCTAGACTAAGTGAGGTTTTGGAACTAGGTTCAAATACAGCTAACGCTCGGGGCCAACTTAATCAAGATACAAGGGCCAGAAAAGAACCCGAAATGGTTAGGAATGAAACTGTCTATCATAGAGATTTAAATACGTTTTATGAAAGTTTTGACTATAAGTCGTATTTGCGCATGAAACAAAACAGGTTAAACCGAACAATTGAAATATAATAGTGAAGACTCAGAAGTAACTGACATGCGGCCTCTGCATCGATTTGTGCTCGATTCAAATGCGATAGCTATAGGGCAAGACTGTTTGAAAGCATGTACTAACTCACGACTGTTAGTTTCAGATAATGGGGATCAATCATCGCTGAGGGCAAATCATCTGGTGCTTCGAGGTGCACATCCCAGTCAGACAACGACAACCATCTCGTGGGCTGCCACCTTTTCCCCGTCGTCGCTCAACGTCATGGCTTCCGAAAAACCTTTCCTGCCCTCTGGCGTCGCCCCACGAATGTCTACGCTCACCCTTTCTTCCGGTCAGCCGCTCATGTCGACACCGAACCTGTCGTCGGAAACCCACGTGACACAAAGCTGCGAATATCAACGGTGGAAGGCAAGTCAACCTTCGTACATGCCTTACACGCCATATCAGCGTCTGGTCGCTGATCCAACCGCTCATGATGAACAGATTTCAACGCTGAATAAGTCTGTGCAATCGTCAGCGACACAAACAGTGCTGATAAACTCTGTGGTGAAACCGAACAGTGCAACTGCTGTCGGAAGCGAAATGAAATTCGGTGAGCATCGTAAGAACTTGAACAAAGAAGAATTGCTCCGGCTCCTGCTGCAGACACTCAGAGAAGCTCCAGAAAATCCATCTACAATTACCGACAACACAGTCCAAGAAATTGCTAGTGAAATGAAAGAACCTGCTGGGAAACTACAATCTGAATCTTCAAATTTTCCAGATAGAAGGATGACATCGCAAGTGAAATTGGACCTACTTCATGAACAATCTCGACAGTGGCAACCGCCACGAACATTTCAGAAAATGGGAGACAATGGTTCCAGTAATCAACAGTGGAAGCGTCGTTCGAACAACCGATTCCAGAGGGTCATCCGAAATGATCGCCGTTGCTATGGGTGCGATCAGCTCGGGTACATTTCTCGGGTTGGCTCTGGTCGTTCAGCCAACGCATCGCAGGGAGAACAAGAAGAAGAACAAGGACAAAAACCGAGCGGGTTCTTAGCCTATCGTGAACCTCGCTCTGGACTGTGCAGAAGAATCGTGGTACCTTGTGACACTCTGGCTGCATCGGGTGGCGGAAAGGAGAAAAGGAACCTGGAAGGAATTCATCTTCAGGAAGAGGTGGAGAAACAACCGAAGCCTGCGACGCCAGAAACTTCTCCTCCGACGGAATCTTCGCTCCAAGTCTCTGCTGCCAAGGTGGTAGCCCAGCATCAACAGGATTGGGATGTGCATCCTCCATTCGTCCTCTCCGCTCATCGAGCCGGCGAGAGCGAAAGCACCGGAGTCACACAGAATCATCAGTCAATTAGTCTAGATTTAGAAGATATGCAGATTGCTGATGTTTTGTTGAATGAAGATGATTTTGTGGCTGTACCGATTAAACATGTGCAAACTAATTGTGAATTTGCAAGAAGGTTTATACAGCGCTCGAGTCCCACTAGGAACCACGGGAATGGGCCCGGGTATAGGCAGTGATGTGAAGTAATGTGATGGGTTGTAGATTAGGTTAAGTGTTTGTGTTTTTATTTATTTCCTTTTGTGTGTCTGAATTTTTATGTAGCGCTCACATTAGTGGTTATTGATGATACACTGTGGTTCAGTATGGTTATGTTTATTGTTATTGACACTCGTAGTTTTAGGGCATAGTGTTTTGTTGTTGTTGCCACAGAAAGAAAGGCAACTGTTTCTATGTACTTTAAAGTTGAATGTGCATAATCATAACAGCAAGTAGAGTATAATGCAGCATGTTGAAACATGAGTAGCTTGAGTTCCGTAGCAGTTGGTGAAAGCAGTCTTTGGATGTTGACTAGTGAGTTGTATTGGTTGAATGTGTGAAAGGAATTAGTATGTCTGTGTGATGTGTAAGCTCCGAGTAGTCTGTGAGTAAGATAGATTGTAGACTTGTGAGTAGTCTAATGTCTCTGCAGTCAGTTTAGATTATATGAGAGGTGAGACAGGTGACCTGTTGTGTAGAGTAGTGAGGTCTGCTCTGTTGTGCTCCGTCTTGTAAGGTAGACGTGGAGAGGTCATTGCATTAGGTCAGAGAGAAACCCGTTAGTTTCTTGGGTATGTTTTACTAAATAGTAAATCCTTTGGTTACTAGTTTCGGGTGGTCTGCTCTGTTGTACTCCGTCCTGTAAGGTGGACGTGGAGATAAGCATTAAAGCCTTTGCTTAGTAGTCTCAGCCTTCGTGTAATGTGCTCTGTCTGTGATGATGTGGTAACTGCCCATGTTTATGAATGCTCTGAAAGAGTTTGTTGCAATCGTTGGTGGTTGTATGTGGTATCTGAAAGGGTGTGTAAATGAAATACAGCAATATTTGAAAGTGTTGTCAATTTCTAACCCTGAGTAATCTTTGAGCAGTAGTTTAGTCTGACTGATTAGGAGCAAGATTTGGTGATGCTGTGTGCAAATGAATTGTTAGAGTGATGAGACGAGTGCTTGCTTTGACATGTAAGGTGTCTCGTGCTGTAGTCCTTGATATGCTTTGATCTGCTGGAATGAATAATAATAATAGTGTAAGGTAATATCGCGTAATGGCGATCGGTTTAGGCTTTGGCGAGAAGCCTGATTTTAGTTCCTTTGGATGAGAACATATACTTATGAATTTTTGTTTCTAGACTTGATTTAGGTTAGATCATGGGGGTAGGTAAGAATTGTTTACTTGTCGTTTTACTTGCATTGTTTTCTTTGTTGCCACGAAGAAGGGCAAGAATGCTGTGCTTGTTTGTAGTATAGAAGATGTGATTGCATAACCATGATTAATTGAATAATCTATTATGAGGACATTATTTGCATTTTGAATTCTATCCGGTTAGTGAAAGCGGGGTTCGGATGTTGAGTAGTGGGTTGTAATTGTCCGGACAGCGTTACGGGTCTATTCTATTATATTCCGTCCTGTAAGGTGGACGTAGAAAGTCTATTGCATAAGTCAGGGAGAAATCCGTACTAGCTTCTTGGGTATGTTTCCCTGAATAGTAAATCCTTTGTTTGCTAGTTCCGGAAGGTCTGCTCTGTTATGCTCCGTCTTGTAAGGTAGACGTCGACAGACTATTACATAGGTCAAGGAGAAATCCGTCCTAGTGTGGCTTGGGTATGCTTCACTAAGCAGTAAAGCCTTTGCTTAATAGTTCAGCCCTAGTAACGTGTAACGTGAGTAATGGAGTATTGACTGCCCATCGCTGATAGCGGTTGTATGCTGAACTAAGGAACAGAGTTTTCCCAGAAATCTCTTTGGTTACGAGTGAGGATAGAATTTAAAGAAGTAGTTTTCTTTTATTGTGTAATGTGCATTTGGTTCATAATTATTGGTAACCTGTTAAATTGGAATCTAATGTGCTGATTTGTTAGCATAATCGTTTAGTAAGGATTGGTGCCGGAGCAGGGAATATTGTGTTTGGAAGACATTTATTAATCCTAGTAAGTGGCTCCGTGCAAGTGATGGATTATGAATGATGATTATAAATTGTGTTAACTGTAAACTTGATTCAGCGCAGAGATTCTTTGTGATAACCTTAAATTGCTGATGTCAGTTTCGTGATGGTTATAAGTTCAGACTTGACAATTCTTTTAAGGGCATGAACCCTTTTTCACCTAAGCGTACCGGGGCTGTCGGTACTAAACTGATTTATTTTGGGCATGAACCCTTTTTCACCTAAGCGTACCGGGGCTGTCGGTACAATGTGTATCAATTGAGGATCTTGTTCTTACGTAGTACCGTAGTGAATCAGTTAAGATTGCTTGTTTATATTGTTTGGTTTCGGACCCTGTTCTGGAAATTTTCCATTAAGGTGGAAAATTGGATTAAGTGGGGGGGGGTGTGTAACGTCCTATGAGGCCGCTACAATTTAACCTCCTTTTAGGCCGCTCGGCGTACTCACTTATTAATTTGCGGCCTTGCTAAATTTGCGACCGGCCTTCGGTTTTAGCCGCTTTTAGATCTGACCTCCGGTGCAGTACTTCGCTGCAACAGAAAGTGTCGCATTGCGACACTCTATTTTTAGATTCGGCCAACGTGTAAGTCGCTGATTGGTTGATCCAGATCACGTGACCGCTTCCAACGCCGAAATGCGCAGTCGACTGGAGGTTTTCATCGGAGTAAGAGGTCGGCTCGTGAAGACAAGAAATTCCGTGTATTTTGGGTCTACAAATGCTGAATGTGTGGCTGATTGCCTGATTTCATGAATAAGAATATACCGGTGACTAAGCGACGGGTTTTGGTACCGTTTGCAGCTGATTCTGTGTGAATCTTTGATGTCTTATATTCCAATATTCGGACAAGAAATCTTCCGATCTTCTTTTCATATTCGAATGCGAGTGTTGGCCAAATTGCACGGAAAGGGCAGGAAAGTATCGACTAATTTAATTGCTCCATAACAGAATCCGAAACCAAGTGTAGTTAATTAATTAGAAATTAATGTTGATTGATAATAAGAATTGAAACCTAAGTTGATATTGAATAACGGTTGAAAGCTGCAGACTGAATTGTGATACATTAAACCTGACTGTTAATTATAGAGCGTGATTACTAGAAATAAGGTTGTGCACGCCTGTTGATTATTTACGGAGATTCTGCTGACTTTGAAGACATATTGCATAGTTATTGAAGAACAATACCTAGGCCCGATCACAGATGTTAATTGTCAGCAACGCTTGTTCATTATACTCAGTTGAATTGTTTAATTAAATAAATCAAATCTGACGTTAATAAAATAACTGAATAATGGAAACTTCTATAAGGTCTGAGGATCACTCTGATGAGGAATTAGAGGAATGCATAACTGAAGGGGAGAAGGGAGGAACCCCTGACCGTCTTGACCAATTAGAAGCAAAGGGTAAACAAGTTGGGGAACTTTTACTAACTGTTTCAGAAACCCTGGGGATGTTCATGGAACGACAAGAGTCCCAATTCAAGAGCCTTAGTCAGAAGATAAGCCACTTACAAGAGCAACACCACCGGGGTAGTCTTTCCCGAGAAGAAGGTGAGGTAATGAGGGAAAAGAGAAGGGAAGGGTTGACCACATCTAAGGATTGGGGATTTACACAACCTGTTGAAGGGGATTTGAACCCAGACGGTCTTCAATTAGAGGAAGCCGTCGTTCCCAGACCGGGAACCGCAGACATATGTCGCCACTCGACCGAAGCCATTCCTGGTACCGATGAGAGACATCCCCGTCCTGAGGTGGAAGACCCAACCCTAAACTACGACTTTACCAGAGGGAAATCCATGGATCCCGTAGATCTTACCTACTTAGATGAACCTGTAGTCTTACCTGACAGCAGAGAACCCCTTCAACAGTGCGGCGCCTCGATTGAAATCCTAGGGCGGGCCCCTACCACTTGGGAGGCTGAAGAGCATTACCAGGGGTGGGACCCGAGGTCACGTGGTCTTCTTTCGAGGAGGGGGCAGGCCGTTACACATACATGAATGCATATTATAATGCGCATGCATATATGATTTAAGGATAATATTTGTGCAACTAAAATAATGACTTCTCTTCAGTCTTATCCTTAAGATTTTAAACTGTCAAATTTCAAAATGTTTTGTTCCTTGAAAACTTAGTAAAACAACATCATTGCTATTTGGCTTCTCAATTTTGGTTGTTCTTGATTGATTTGTGTCCCGTTTGTAACAATTTCCATTATACATGTAGTTGTGTCTTGGTCAGCAATAATTCCGAACCGTCTTGAGTAACAGAAATAGTTATGTTGATTCCAGTTCTTCATTGTAACTTGTAAGCATAGGCGTAGGAGACGGGGGTTCAGAGGGGGCAAATGCCCCCTCCCCCCCAAAATCGGGCAAGTCTGGTTTTCGGGCAAGCAGACGATGAAAAATAAAAAAATCTATTTAAAATTTTCGGGCAATTTCGACCGTAAGACTAAAAAAAGGTCGTCAGAATTTTCTAGGAAAAGTGTAACTTGTGCCCCCCCCCCACTCCTGAAACCTCCCATACGCCTATGCTTGTATATGGCCAGCAACATGAAATTTCTTGGCGGTGAGTTATAACAATTTATAACTACACAAATTCTCGACCTATCTAAAACTAACTAAACCTGTTTATTTATTTTTCAGGTCAGCCTAGGCTCGAGCACTGCGCATTGACTTAGCCTAACTTAGTTCAAATTTAAATTTCTTTAATTTCTGTTCGATTCTTTTAGGAAATAGGCTGTCTGCGTTGAACGTTCATAACATATTTCAAATTGTTAGCATTTGTTACACTATATTTGTTACAGGGTCAAGCAGTGTCGGAGTCTGGGGGGGGGGGGTTAGGGGCTAAGCCCCTAAATTGCGCTTAGGTCCCCAAAAATGCGGAAAATGTCTACAAACACAGGTGCACAGCTCACACTCACCTCACAAAGAGCAAAACCGGGGGAAATAAAGCTTAGAACCATTGGATGACTAAAAAAGTTGTCACTTTTTTGTCCGAGTCAGCCTCCCATAGTTAAAATCCTGGCGCCGCCACTCGAGTCAAGAAAGTTAACCGTAAGCCTAATAGCAGATAATTGGCTTAGCTGTAGTTTATTAAAAATCGTATCAAGCTAGCCTGCTTATTCTGTAAGCTTATGCGCCAAATAGCGGTCGTCAACGAAAGGCGGCGAATGCATGCAATTCATGGCTAATGTTGCTGACAAATTTGTCCAAGTACGCGGACGCCTACAATTTCCTTTTGAATAGGATGCGATGAGTCTGCTCTGCAGATTCTCAACAAGAATGTCTTACCTACTTAGCCTAATAGTATTTAAAAGCGGCTCCAACTATCAATTTCAACAGTTCACCTCAGAGGCATGGACCCCATGGTAGTTAATCAGCTGAAAAAATAATAACACATTATGCAAGGAATACATTAAACATTCCAAAGTATTTTTGACAGGCAAAGAGCAATATGGGCAGGTCATTATGACCTACCGAGACGTATAGTAGCACCGCCACTTAAAATTTTTGTGCGAGTAGGCCTAGGCCTATGGTGCATGGTGGTGGTGGCGATGGTGATAACTTTTAAACATTTAGGATTATTGCCTTTTTGTTGCTAGGTTGCAATTTTTACTGTCCATTTGTTTCCAAATACATGTATAATTGTATATGCAATGTTAATCTATGATTTAGGATGTAGGCACCTGACTTTTGAGCAGAAAGATGTGTCCTACCCATGCAAAAAATTCTGTTGGCACCTAGGTTATGCCAAAAAGATTAGATTTTTAGTTACACTATGGCAATGACAAATCTGCATTATTACACTGGACTAAAATAAGAATGAAACTGCTTGTATTAGCCACAAAACTTATCACTGCTGTCTGTGTGTAGGAATAAAAAAATTAAACTATGCACTGAAACCGATAAATTGTAAAACAAATTGCGAATTGATGGATCTTTATTTATTATTAAGTAATTTAATTTTTTCGCTTATAATCACTTTTATTATGGACTTTGCTCATAATATATAGGCGTACTAATGTACAGTTGTGTGCCTTCTTAAATGCCGAGTCTTTTAAAAATACAAGTCGGCCAAAATGGGGGGGTTCGTTCTCCCACGCCAAGTGGGGGGGGGGTTAGACGCCACTGGACACTGTCAGCCTTGGCAATCGTCCGCCAGACGCTCGTTTTTTCTCCCCAGAAACCATGATTCCCCCACCAGAGGAGGGGAAACTAGATCAGACTCTGTATGTAGACGCGACCTTTGGAAATAAGCGTCCTAGAGATCGTTCATCGTATTGACGCAATTGAAGCAACGCGTACATAATTAGACTTATACTGTCTAATAGGTCTGGCACGTGTATGATATGCCCTACATAATTTAAGAATAAGCCTACGTAATTAATAACATCCTAACTGATCACTTAGCTGCCGGATGGCGCGGCTACATGTAGGAAACTATTATTGGTCTAGCCTCGGTATAATTATATCAACCTCAGCGGATATATAATAATATCTAGAATTCTGAAGCTTTCGATGCGTCACATCTAGGTAGGTGGTCGTCATATCGCTCAGGTGTCGCCATTTTCGTCGCCTGCATTGTCGTCACCGTTGTGTGAGTATTGCCTACTGGTATTCCGGTGTAGGCCTAGTAGGACAAAGGGCATATACAACGCGAATTTTGTCGGGAACCACCTTTATGACAATGAATTAGTGATGGTTAGGCAGCTTGGCAACTGCCTAGGCCTACATCTTCGAGAGGTGTGTAATCCACTGTGGTCTTTTGATGACAACTTAAGTTTAACTTTAAATCACAGACGCAATAAACCTTACCGTCTAGCCGTGTTTGAATCACCTCTTTCACGAGAGAGATGGAAATGCTCCCAAATCTACATCAGAATTCAAATCAAGCACTGAGGTCATGTTGTATCAACCACAGCCATGGTAGAATGAACTCCACTATATATTAGGCTTCTGAGAAGGAACATTTTATAGCACATCGAAGACTCCTGCTAGAGAATTGACTACAACCGAGAAAGTTGCGCTTAGCATAAGAAATATAATTTAATTCACAGTGTGCTTACTTCAGTGCTTTGTTCAGTATCACGTAGGCTAATCTGTGATACCTTAGATTTGACGGTAACAGTGCTACATTGGCTGAGCAGCATTAACTAATTTTTCATCCAAATCCAAAGCTGAGAACATGGGTAAGCTTTTTACGAACTACTCCAGGCTCGCAGAATATTCTTGCTATTATATGAAAGTTTAATGAAACTGAGTAGGCCTATGTATGTGTGTCCTGCCGGCGGTTGTTATGCGAGATATTATAACCTAAGATGATGGTGTGTTCGAAAACGGTTGTCATACTTTTTAAATAGACTCACGTGACCGCTGACGTCTTGTCAACTGTGTCAAAATCACATGTTAATACTCCTGTCCATAACAGACTGCAAGTGCGCAATGTTTTCATACCCATACACCAGACTCAATGGTCAAAGTGTATAATTTCATTTAGTTTTAATACAACCTTCCGACATGACGTCTTTTCTTGGTACGGTAACTTGAAAGACCCTCTGTATCAAGAGTCCAGACAAATATGCAGAACAATAATAATTCCAGTCTTGTATTGCAATATAATTATTTGTGAAATTCTCTGATTAATGTGTTAATTGTAGCGTCTTCGAAATCATCGTTGAATCTCTCGATCCCCACTTGCGTTGTTCTCATCTCTCTTCTCTTCATCGGATGCTTTCGATCGTCTTCATCAGCCGCACTACGGACACATAGATCTACGACCGAGAGATGGCAGAAACCTTGCGCAGGTAGTAATCCTCTTGCCGCTCATACCGAGGAGGAGACCGCTACCATGACAACGGATGAAGCGAGAGGCGAATTTGCGGCGCTGTCACGCAGGTCCAGCGGTCTGAAGCGAATTGTCAATAACATCAAGGACGAATACGTAAGTAGCAAAATTAAAGTACGTCTCCCAATGCAATCTAACTGTAACTGAGAACTATAGCGAATGATTTTTCACATAAGCTATAATTACATGTAAGTTGAGCGCTGAAGATATCATAACAAACATAGGCGCAATCACGTCCTAAAAGTTGGAGGGGACCATAATGAATCACGTCCTAAAAGTTGGGGGGGACCATACTAATAACGTTAGGGGACCACTCAAAAGTTGGGGGGGACGCGTCCCGTGGGTCCCATAGGGTGGTTGCGCCTATGATAACAAAACAGAATGGCAGATATTTTAACGACACTGCCATATCAGAGAGGATTAGGCACTGGCAGAGATCGACCAGTGGCGGAGTTCGAATGACAGAATTGACACTATTATAGCCTACATGATAGACCTACAACAATACCGATTATAATTAATACAAAGGTAGTTGAATGGGACCAATTCAATTTGCAAGGTCGCGGCCTAATATTATAATTGTAGAATACCCAAATATCTCGGTTCATCTATAATTACAGACGTATACACAATGTAGGCCTAGCTACATTTGAATTGATTCTGATATTTTATATTTGAGACAATGTCAGTCGCAAGATGGAGTTAATAATCTATTTCTCGTCGTATAACTTTTAGGTTCTAGTTCGTTTTGATTGTACAACCATCGCAGACGAGGAAGTCGAACATGCAGACTTTAACATCACCGGAATTCCGTCATGGAATGCGTCCAACTACAGCATGAGAGAGGTAAACAACCACATTGAAGCATTCAAAACCTCTAGTATTATTTTTCACTTAATCGCTTCAATATGACCCGAATCGGGATGACTTGCACGCTGGAATTCATTCGTAAATAAATTATTTTATAGCCTGATAACGTGTTACCACCCGCAGCATGCTTTTTACACCTGATGTAATCTGGAATGTGTAACCTAAGTAGGCCTAATTATCCAAGAACTAATAATTATACGGAAATTATCCGTACACCAGGTGCAATGGTCTGGGCTAACTTACCGGGATCCATTAGTACTGTCTTCAACTTTAAACAATTAATGCGCGCCCACATACATATTATAGCCTGATGATATAGGGGCCCTAAAGCAAAAAATAAAATCTAGCATTGACGAATGTTTGTCATTTGGTCTCTTTTTAAATTACGTTTGTTGTTACTGTTCTTTCACCAACCAATAATTGCTGATCTTCCAACATCTATCTTACAGGGATTCCCAAGCACTTACTTAGGGCTTGCGGAATTTTCTTCCCTTTCGAGGTACCCATTGCACATGTTTCCGTGCACTGCCTTTGTCAATGAGCGGTTTCTCTGATCGCAGTTGTTGTTTTCATCGCCCGATCATTTCATTTGGGAGCAATAACAAAATTATCCAAATGAAATCGCTCGTAATCAGCTCGACGCGGCGGTTTATCCGTAGCGCTCGTGTCGGAACCAGGCATATAGGCCTACCACCAATAGAACTTCTCGTTTGGAACTCAGTTGGGAAAACCAAAAGTTTCACTCTTACTTTATAAGAATCTTAAATTATATTATGGTGGTAGCCTACGTTATTGTGTTGTTTGCTTTAGACGTTGCTGGTTTGTTACGAGAACCTCGCTCGTCTGGCCGTTCTCACCCGGTTGACGAGAGAGGAAGAAGAGACGGCCGATGGAAATCGAGACTTCGCCACTCACTTCCAAAGGATCGAGGAGAACACCCAGTCGGGACTGTACGTCATATTGTGCCACCTCTATGCAGTCATGACTAGGTTGGATATTGAGGTGATGAGCCCCGAAACGGTACCGGAAGTGTCCAGCATCAGGCTTCCAGAGGTAGTTTTGGAAAACAACGCCATTCGACACGTTAGAGACTACATGGTGCTTCTCATTCTAGAAGATTCCGCCGACAAACTCAAGGCAAGTTTCGATCGACTCGTTGGACAGGTTGCCACGGAAACTACGACTTCAACTGCACAATAATCTGCGTCGGTTGATTATTGCTAACAACCCAATTCCGCTACTTCTTCAAACATTCCTTTTCGTCTGTGATTGCATCTCAATTCATGAATAAATATTTTGAGAAATGTCGTATAACAATATTTTGTAAACCTGAGCGTGCTTGATTTGTGCATGATAATTCGGTGAGATCATATCAACATGACACCTTTATGATTGTTTTATCAGTATTTATTGTGTGTGTATCTGCATTATTGTTGCTTGAACTTGCTTTTTCCTGATTTTATGCTTGTAGCTTATTTCAATGTTGCTGTTATGGCATCGTTAAACTTGTTCTGTTTAGTTATGTACAACTTTCTGTGTGAAATAATTAATTTTGTGGACATGAGAACCTGAACCTCTTTCTCTTCTTGCCATTTTGTCGCAAGCAGAGAAAGAGGTCCAGCTGGACTAATCAGATTCCTGGAAATTTTACTAATACTATTGGAAGCATGTTCATTCCATTTTGGACCCAAACACTACGATCTCCAGTACTCAGCTAAAGTAGTTGAACTTGTTGGAGATTATATTGATGTTCTGGTCATGTCCCGGATCACGCGATACCTAGTTTAGTAGCCGACCGGACATTGGACAAGACTCAAATCCAAGTTTGGAGCTTCGACAATATTAGTCTGTTGTAGCGTAGGCTAACCATTTAACTGTAATGGCCATTGTCACCATTTAAAATCATATTTATCATTTTCACCATTTATTGATTGTGACTATACTTTGTTTTTACATTTATTTCTTGATTTTTAACCAACAATTGTGCCATTAACGTTATGGCGTTATATTTAACGGTTTCCTTGTTTATTCGTATAATAAAGTTTGTTTACGACATATTCTCTTTATCGTTTGAAAATAAACCGCTCCTTGTTTAGTCGTATAATGAAGTTTGTTGGAGACAGATAGCCTACTCTTTATCGCTTGAAAATAAACGATGTTGCTAACTTAAATTGTCTATTCTGTTGTGCTTCTGTGCGCTTTATTGCAGGTTAAATTGAGTAACAACTACATAATAATTTCTTCACCCTGCAGATTGATTAACTTTGAACAGCGTTTCCCAGAGTTGGATCCGCGGAACCTATGGGGTTCAAAGAAGTGAACGCAAGGGTTCCGCGCAAAGTGATGATTAAAATAAATTTGATTGAGTATAGGCTAATTACATTCTAAGCAGTTTTGTTTTAAAAGCACTAAATGTTTAAAAAGTCTAAAATTGCCGTCAATCCCCTTCGTGATCATAGGCCGTTCGAGAATGTTCTATCCACTTAGAAATGGGTTCGATACCACGTGCGTAGGCTTCCCTGCTTCCACTTTCTTTTATCGTAGATAAACAATGCCCATCAACGTTCTTTCATGAGCTTGATTTGTTGAGAGTCGTGACTGAAAGATAGGAAGCTGGAAGATTACAACAGAGAGGAAGAAAAACTAGCTCTTGTAGTGAATGTATACAAGAATAGGCTACTATTGCATTTCTTACATGACCGAAGCGAAAAGAATGCGAAAAGTCATTTCAGCGACAAATGAAGATAAGATAGGCCTAATGTTATGAACATGACTGTATGAGTCTAGTGTCCCAACGTAAAGACAGTATGTATGTTTTTCCTAAACGTAAATGTACAAAAACATCCTCACAGCATAACCATGACTCACTCAGTGCAGACGAACTAAATAAGTATTTTTCTGCCGCATCCAATGATGCAAATTATACCTTGAGTCTCTACTGAAACACACCGCTAAAACCTTTACATATGAACAAAGCATTTTTTACATCATTGACCATCTCCATCATACAGCAGAAGAAAATGTTTTTTCACATTATTTTATTTTATGTTTAGAAAAAATATAGGCCTGTTGAACTATTTTTTTAATTCCTGGTTCCGAGTGGCTCAAAAAATAATTATTTACGAGATAAGCCCGCAATTATGCCTACAATTACAATCTGGTCTACAAACCGAAAGGTCTAAAAGTTAGGGAATACAGAGCCTAACATCAATCAATCAATCAGTCAATTAATCAAATACACTTTATTGCTCACCAATCTTCATACAGGAATTATTTACATAACATTGTGCAAGAAACTATAGAAGTAAAACTCAATAGAATAGGGTAGGCTACAATAGGTTACACTGATCCGCTAACTGGGTCGGTTATAGGCCTAATACCGTCTATATTATCATTGTAGGAAAAAAAAATTATTCTACGAAGCACAGGCTTCGCAGATCGAAATTCTGAAATTATTATTTTTCGTCGCTGTTGCAAATAAACCAAGGCCGTAGTCAGGATTTTATTTCGGGAGTGTTTCTTTGGGCGCCGAAATTTTTTCCCCTCGGCCCAAAAAAGTTGATGACCTTTTTTAGTCGCCCGGTCGAAATTTCGTTCCTTTCATTTTGGGGTTGGGGTGGGTGTTTCCATGGTCTTATTTCATGGTTTTTACATCATGTGCTAGTAAATGCGCTATATTATTTTTTACATTTTTCATTTCGGGGCGTTCAAATACCCAAAACACCCCTAGCTATACGGCCTTGCAAATGACGTTTGGTGATAGAGTTCATAAACTAGATTATAAAACCCCGCCCCCACAGAATAGGACCTGCTGGTCTGGTCGTAAAGCTACGGTCACGAGGTTTAAATCCCACATTTATGCAAATGACATCGTGACACGTTGCTCAGATAAAGCAAATGTCGTCACTGTTGAGGTCAAAATTAAATGGTCAAGGGTCATAAAGCATATTCGAGGGAGGGTCTCAGGGTCATAAAAGTAGTTTCGACGTAGGGATGAAGTTATAATTATAGTTAGGCTATAATCTAACGTCAAGGGCGTGTGTACGCATGTGTGAAGCGAACTGAGTGGGTGTAAATAGGGGTTAGCCAAATGTATAAACGTAAGTGTAATGCCCTGTTGCGAGAGCATACCTACGTGTATAATACTGTTATTTGTTATTACAAACATTTTTAATGCTCACAAGGCAGTATGAGAATTGCAGAAATATAACCGCGCCTGCGATTCGGTTTTTCTGCGTCAATGTGTGCCAGGAAGAGAATAATTGCCACACACTGTGATGTGGAGAATTTTGCTTCAAATTTCAATTCGAGAGGATTTTGTTTTGAGTGTCTTCTCTTTTAATCCACTGGAATTGAAATTTCAAGCAAATTTCTCCAGGGCCTAAAGGTCGATGGACAAACGAAAAGCAAAAAGGTAAAGCGACTGATGACCTATCCGAGCCTCTGTAAAAATTCCCAGTTGCATCCGAGTGGGCCCCACTAAGTGGGGCGCGGTGGTGTAGTGGATTTGTTCGCTGCCTTGAAGCCTGAGGGTTGCAGGCTCAAATCCACCTCAAGTCGCCGTGTAGGTACCTTGTGCAATTCCGTCACTCGCAATTGTTCAGCGCTTCGGGGTGAAACTCCGAATCAGTGTCCGCGCTGTAGTCGGGAGCACCTCTGAGTAGTGAACTTGAATGGGCGCTATAACAAGTGTACATAGACCCACATACTTAGGTCTGACGAACGAGTTCGAGTACATGTCGGTATTGTTGAAAAGGGAATAAGCCCCCTAATCATAGTGTAATAACCGAGTTTAGAATGAATGGCTATTGCGCGGTCAAGTATTGGGCCGCAGAGGTCGAAGGTTAGGCCTACGAATGTAGGCCTAGTCGATGCAGACAGACGTACAGATATACAGACAGACAGATATACAGACAGACAGCAGACAGATATACAGACGGACAGGCAGACAAACAGACAGACAAGCAATCACAAAGATACAAAGTGGGCTAGAGAAAATAATGGATTTACCCTTTCCAGTGTGTGCGCAATACTCAAAGTTTTCCGTTTAGAACGTCTTGAAAATGTCACAGGTACACCAATATTACAGCAATATTACATCAATACTACACCAATATTACACCAATATTACACCACTATTACACCAATATATTACACCAATATTACACCAATATTACACCAATACTACACCAATATTACACCAATATTACACCAATATTACACCAATATTACACTAATATTTATCCAAGATCATAGTATAGGCCCATTCACGTAATCGTATACAGTTTTCTCGTGGCGGAGCAATTAGGCCTACGTTCAATCAATTACAGCTAATAAGTAATTAAGTCCAATTAAACAGTCAATTTCTGATGTGAACAGACATGGTCATAACATTTATAATATCACAACACGTCAGCAATCACAACAGTTTCACTTTCTAGCTTCACGCTGTTTTGCAGCTGTCATAATTATTCTACAGACGAAAGTCACATGACATTTGACGCCTCTTAGCATTAAGCACGCGCCAATCAACACAACACACACGCAAAACTACTTTTGCTTAGTTCAGCACACATTCAAACCATGCTATAGAAGTACGAAAGTTGCCCACCCTTATTACCCATGCACAACCTTGCACACCCACAACTTTTTCTCAGGATTTATCAATGCGGAAGGAATACGATGAGGATGGAGAATGTATGTATGTATGTATGTATGTATGTATGTATGTATGTATGTATGTATGTATGTATGTATGTACGTATGTATGTATGTATGTATGTATGTATGTATGTATGTATGTATGTATGTATGTATGTGTGTGAGTGTGTATGTATGTATGTATGTATGTATGTATGTGTGTGTGTATGTATGTATGTATGTATGTATGTATGTATGTGTGTGTGTATGTATGTATGTATGTATGTGTGTGTGTGTGTATGTATGTATGTATGTATGCATGCATGTATGTATGTATGTATGTATGTATGTATGTATGTATGTATGTATGTATGTATGTATGTATGTATGTATGTATGTATGTATGTATGTATGTATGTATGTATGTATGTATGTATGTATGTATGTATGTATGTATGTATGTATGTATGTATGTATGTATGTATGTATGTATGTATGTATGTATGTATGTATGTATGTATGTATGTATGTATGTATGTATGTATGTATGTATGTATGTATGTATGTATGTATGTATGTATGTATGCATGTGTGTATGTATGTATGTATATATGTATGTATGTATGTATGTATGTATGTATGTATGTATGTATGTATGTATGTATGTATGTATGTATGTATGTATGTATGTATGTATGTATGTATGTATGTATGTATGTATGTATGTATGTATGTATGTATGTATGTATGTATGTATGTATGTATGTATGTATGTATGTATGTATGTATGTATGTATGTATGTATGTATGTATGTATGTATGTATGTATGTATGTATGTATGTATGTATGTATGTATGTATGTATGTATGTATGTATGTATGTATGTATGTATGTATGTATGTATGTATGTATGTATGTATGTATGTATGTATGTATGTATGTATGTATGTATGTATGTATGTATGTATGTACTATGTATGTATGTATGTATGTAGTATGTATGTACTATGTATGTATGTATGTATGTATGTATGTATGCATGTATGTATGTATGTATGTATGTATGTATGTATGTATGTATGTATATATGTATGTATGTATGTATGTATGTATGTATGTATGTATGTATGTATGTATGTATGTATGTATGTATGTATGTATGTATGTATGTATGTATGTATGTATGTATGTATGTATGTATGTATGTATGTATGTATGTATGTATGTATGTATGTATGTATTACATATGTATGTATGTATGTATGCATGTATTTATGTATGTATGTATGTATGTTTGCATGTGTGTATGTATGTATGTATGTATGTATGTGTGTGTATCTATGTATGTATGTATGTATGACATATGTATGTATGCATGTATGTGTACTCAGAGGTGCTCCCGAATGCAGAGCGGACACTGCATCGGAGTTTCACGCCGAAGCGGTGAGCAATCGTGAGTGAAGGACTTGCCCAAGGTCCTTACGCGGTGAGGTGGATTCGAACCTCGAACCTTCCTGCTCCAAGGGAACGACGCCACCACTACACCACCGCGCCCCACAACTATAATGTTGGGCGTCGGTGACCCATCCGCCTGTTTAGCTGAGGCTGAGTCTTACAAAATTTACCGCAACACTCGGAAAAATTAAACGTAGCCTAACTTAGATCATGATTCAGCATGATCAGAACGCCAAGAAAATTAATGACCAATGTTGACATTAATTCACAGCAATTAGTCCAATTATAATAATTATTGCCGTTAGCTTCATCTTCATGAATCTTAAGTCTAATTAATCTCTCTTCTTTCACTGACGAAACTCGTTTTGATCGGATTTCTCGATTGGGCGTCTTTTGGGGGATGGGAGGTTACAGGTTTAACCCCCAAATAAATAATTTACGAAATTTCTCAAACTGATTCTGTATATCACGCAACTATGTTCATTTAAGTCCTTCATAATGAAACCCCGAAATTTTCTCATGGCTAAGCCTCTGTTATCTACGTCGGATTTTGCTTCTTAACTGATTGCGCGATAACAATGAAACGACCTTAGGCTGGTTAAACGTCTGCTGCAGTGTTAACGTCGCAATGGAAGACATCGGAACAGATTATTGTGATTGCTTATTAAATAAATAAATTTTATATAGCGCTACATAACTTGCAACTCGTCGGAGGCCCATGCGGCAGACGATAATTGGAGTAAACGAGTGACTGATGAGTATGAACCCACGTGTGATACAATTGATATATGCAACACACCCCCACACACGCCTACACCTACATACACACGTACGCCCACCACAAACACCTAAACATAGCACACATACGCACACGCACGCACATACATACAAACACCTACATATATGCACACAAACACGCACACATACACAAAAACACGCACACATGCCTGCACCTAAGCATACACACCTACACCTACATACACACACACGCACACCACACACACCTAAACACAAACACACATACATATTACATACACACACCTATACATACATGCACACAAACACGAACATACGCACACACACATACACACAAACACGCACACACGCGCACGCACACCTGCACCGAGACACACACACACCTACACAATAGTACACATACACACATACACACACACGTCACTAACTCGAGAACAATAATTATTGACCTATAACCTGTGCTTTGGCTGATCGAGACTATCATGAATGGAATCTGAACTTTGGTAGCTGCAGACATCAATTAGCCTAACAAATAGTTCCTAAGCACTCAGTCGGTGTGCTTAGGAGACTTGGATTTAATTGCTCTTCGTGACATCCAACTCGTTTATGTGCTGTTCTGAAAGCTAGAATTACTGTTCAATGAGATTCCTTTATCAGTGCACATCACAGCCTCGCAGGGATAGGCTAAGGGATGTATAGTGGTGTGTCTCTTACTCATGTTCTATCCGGGAAATTGGGATAGCCAAACGGATAAGGAATGACGTGTCTTCAATTCACAATCTGATATTGTATAGGGATAGGCTCCAGTGGCGGCACTTCTTTTTACACTTTAAGGCTTCTTCTTCTTTAGTCGTCATTTAACACATTCCTCGGGATGAGTAGGGAGGTGGTCTCCCGTTGCCTTCCTCCCGGTGTTTTTACGGAGAGACACCATCTCTCAGCGTCGATGCCGTCCATCGTCCGTCCTTCAGCTTCTTCGCACATGGGGCACTCGCTTCTACCGGCGAGTACTCGGTCGTCCACCACGCACTCCGTTGAAACAGGAAGGACCTCGTGAAGGTGGCGTGGGTGGACATTTGAGCAGCAGAGGCTATTTGAGTCGCTTGCATGCCCCATGCCCCTTCTTTAAGGCTTAAGCACTGCATAACCTACCTACTTACTTGCTGGCTTAGAGTCTTAATCATTTTCTGGATGTAGAAACTACTTTCTCCTACCCTTTCTGCTGTGAGATTGAGTTTCATCTATAATCAAGCCTGCACTTGTCGGAGCTTCCCGCACTTATTATTGTTGTCAAGCTGCTGCAGGATGAGTGGTTTTCTAGAAATGTTCAACATGCGGCATGCCCACACTAGGAAAGACATTCTAAGTGAAATGTTGGCAGGCCTAACGGTGGTAGAATGGACCAGGTTAAAGAGAATTCTATTATTATGTTTCCTATTACTGGCAGTTGATGAATTAGCAGATATTAATTAGTCACAGAGAAGTTTCCCAATATGAAAGATAACGAATGCCTTCTTAATTTCCTACCTCCAAACTTACGCGACTACGTGACACTCTATAGATGGGCATGTATAGTTATAATTTATATGCACTCTGAACTTCCTAAACACCTAAACAATGCGTTGGTAAACTACCCAGACGATGTTTATGGTTATGTTGGTCATAAAATTATTGTGAGACATCGTTATGAAGTGGACACACAGTGACAAAGACCACACTTAGGCAACCAATCTGGAAAATCACTTTTGATTATCATTTCCGAACTATACGAAGACAAATTTATGTGTATATATTCTATTGCTGTTATGATTGGTGTAATCTGCCATCTTTAGTTCTTTACGCCTAATGCCAAAACTCACAAGTTTTTTTCTTAGAGTAAATGACCAGTTGGGGTACCCGGCGTTGATCGGAAGATTTCGGTTTTTCGCCCCCCCCCTCCACCCCCCACTTATACATGTAGGGCTAGCGCTGTAAGAATAATGCTGAAGACATTGGCTATGAATTTCGCACGCAAGTCAGGCCTTGTTTACAATGTTCGGGTTCATTTAGCGACCAGTAAATTATAATAGGCTATAATTATAGCGGCGATGTTATTTAAAACTGGCCTTGTACTCTGGAACAATATAAACCATCTTGTCCTGAAACATAGGCCACAGACTGTGGAACCTAGCATATAATTATATCCTCTAACCATTTTGTTTTATCAGTATAACGTAGCATTCTGTCAACAAGTCTATAGGCCTACTGTCCTGAAATTAATTAAGATATATATAAGAAGCAAACTGTCGGATATAAATTTGTCTAAGCAGTTTTGTTTACCACGTCAATTCATTCTGGTCGTGCATATAGGCTATGTCGATTAGGATGTGTGTCTTAGTATAGACAAGTTTCACTCTATCGAGGCATGACAATCGAAAACTTTCACTTTCGGTAATCAGATGCGTAGGGCATTGTTTGTAGTTTTTAGGCTTCTGCCCTCTAAAAAGTGATTCTCTTTCAAATTATTATGCCTTAAATTGAGGTTGTTGGTGTAAAATGAATTCATGAAGCTCCTAAACGGATCTGTTGCCAAGCTGGCAGTTTTGACGAAACCAGATATCCAACTGGCCCCTCCTTAATATTCTCCTGCCCCTCCATATGGCCCCTTATTTTAAAAAAAGTCTGGAGCCCCCACTGATAACTGATAAGCTAAGGGTGTGAACCATAGTAACTATGAACATCTATCGCATGTTTGTTTGCATTGACTCTGTGACGTGAATAAGCTGGTGCCCCGCGCTTGGCTTTCAAGTAGGCCTAGCGCTTTAGGAATTTGGAGATTACGATTACGATTACGATTACCCGTGCACGATGTATTCACAATTGCGGATCTGTATCATTTAGAAGACCTTGCCTACATGTATAGCCTAATATTAGTTCCTATTACGAAGTCAATTAACTATTTAATGATTTAATAATGTCAGCTCATAGTCTGCGGAATGTATGGGCTCACGCTCGAGAAGTTAATTGACGGAACTGGAACGAAGGGCCATAACACAACCATGCATGCATACTTTGCATAGCCGTAGCCTAACGTCGTGTGCACGATAATATAATTATCACAGCAACCCCGTGTAGGCCTAAGCTTACTCGCAGCATACAATCTTAACTTTATAATCGTCCCTTAGTCCCAGTAATAGTTCCATGCCGGATTTAGAATGAAACTAATTATTGGCTCAGTATAGTTAGTCTACATGTTTGTCAGTCGCGCCAGTTGTCGGGTCGTGATTTAATTCAGTGGGGGCGTGACACTTTAATGGTATAAAGAGACTAAAACATTATAATATGGAATTACGTGTACGGTAGCCTAAGAGTCGGCTTTAAACTGCTTAATATAATGTGGAATGTGCTCCATAATATCTAAGTCTGTCTGTGGGGGAGTGAGCTGGTGGGTGAGCAGTTGCATCCTTTCTACTTGTTTTATGATAGTCTGCGGCTTGAAATTAGAGCTTGCAGAACAAATAGGACAACATTGCGCCAGCGATTTGTATCGTTTTAGCAGCAGCCAACGTAGCCTACGTGTAGGCTAACTAGGCTAATAGGCTATTCACAATCAAAATTAAGCTTTAGGTTTTCATCAATGCGCAACGCACAGCTCAATCAGAACTCAATCAATCAATCAATCAATCAAGATTTTTTAATTGCAACCAATTGTAACAGTCGGTAAAGAGAAGAAAAAAAACACGAATTAGGTAGATCTAACTGACGATATCTCGGGAGGGCCCAAAATGGATCAGGATCCCGCTGAGTAGGGTTAAGCTACTCAAGTAAAAATCAGTAGGATAAAAGAACACATTGCTAATAATTATTAAAGTTAGACTCAGGCCTTCTTTTTAAAGGAATTTTTTAACTGCACATTCCCTTCTTCCCTCCCCTTCTCATCCTTCGTGGTAAATTACTTCCAGTAGGATGACAATGACCATTTAATTACTATTGTTAACTGCACAGAAGTGCGCATACAACTGCACAAATTAAGCCATTTAATTAGAACTGCATCTTTTGTGTAGGCCTACAACTGCACGCTGAAAACAGCCTTCATTTTATTATTGTAAAAGTTGGCTTACATTTTAAAAGCTTTCAGCGACCTCAGCGTACTGACCTATAGATCTAATTATACCGGTATCACATAGCTTAATGAAGGTATCGGTATCCATGGGCGGAGTTTGGTTTCCGTTCTTGGGGGGGCTAATGCCTTCTTGGGGGGGGGGGCTAATGCCTTCTTGGGAGGGGCTAAGCCCGGAAAATATATCATTTTCATGGTAAAAGAGCTGAATCTGGGCCTTCTTGGGGGCTTAGCTCCCCCTAGCCCCTGATAAATTTCTCCCATGCCGGTATCCTCGCTTTAGAGCGTGACTCTCAGGGACGTCATAATTATTGTTATACTGGAATAAGCTTACCCTTGTTGTTCAAGACGGTCCTCAATTGCTGATCAGGACACAGTTAGGAGCAATGGTTAAACATGGTATACCAAGTAAGCCAGAATTACCAAACTACCGAAATTGTGAAGCATAAGCTTATGTGCTAATGATATTGTTTTACTAAGTGTTTCAAAGAACAAAACATTTTGAAATTTGACACTTTGAAATTTGAAAGATTACACTGGAGAGTGGAGATAAGACATTTAATGGTAAAAATTGTATTTTTACAAATGTTAACAGTAAATTATTCTTTATGTCATGATAATGTCATATATTATTATAGTAAATAATATCATTATAATGATATAATAATTAATATCAAAAGTAGTAGGCATTTAAATATAGCCTACCCTATCACTGAATCAAATATAGTAAGAAATAAATAAGAGCAAAAATAAAACATCTTATTTAACCGCAGTTTTGCACATGTTGGCTAAATAGGCCTACAGAACTTAAGAAGCTTGTGGAGTTATGACCCGCAGAAATTTTTGGCCCCCCTGAAAAAAACTGAAATGACGTCCCTGGTGACTCTTCACAGAAGAACCCAAATAATAATTTGCTTCACATTGATTGCTTTATTCTTACTTAACACCGTTAACACGATGCAACAAACTAAACACCATCCTCGTGACAACAGCCAATGGGAAAACCCCAAACGAATTGCTCTAGCCATCAGCTGATAATTAATGTGTCCGCGAGTAGGCTAGTCTGTGAAAACCTCTCAGTTCAGTCTGCTGCCGATGTAGGCCTAGCAGACTAAGAGCCTGAGAGGTCAGAGCTAGGAGTTCCCGAATCAGTGAGTGAGCCTCCTGGTCAGAGTCACGTCAATGACACGTCATGCTGTCGCCCACAAAATGCCGTCACACTGAAAAACTCAGAGTTTATGTACTCCGACGATCGCTAGTTCTGGAAATCCCCAATCTGATTAAGACCGTGGGCATGGTCACCCGAACTACCGGTTTTAGGTTCAATCTTTCGCGAATAGGATGAAGGGAATGCCGCTGAATTTGACACCGCATGCAGGGACGTTAGCCAGACCACGCGAACACGTGGCTTTTATGTGTGGGCCTAGCTATCATGGTGGCTTGGACTGCTATTATATATAAGAAACCTTGGAACTAGACGTTTATGTTAATCGATGTGAATACACGAAGCTGCGACTTGACTACGACTCTGAGAAAATATCGTACGACTGTTTTTCGATTACGGATCCACATTAATTTTTATTAGCAGTGTGTGCTTAAGTCGACGCATCTTGCTTAATACGCGATATATAGTTTTGACGGGATCAGTGCTACTCTGTTTGGCGAGACAACTGTGTTTTTGTTCCTATCCGAAGCCGATAACATGGGTAGGTCTAAATTAAATTTTCATAATAGCCTAGCTGCCTACTGGTCTTTAGTAGGCCTAAGTTCAGAGAACATCTTTGCATTTTGTACAGGACTCTAACAGGAGCTCAGCTTTGATACGGAGGCTTCAAGAAATAGGCCTGCACGTACATTAAATTCATGTAGGCCTAATCGCCTTTCAAGCATTGGAGGACACCTAGGGGACAGAGGGACGGTCCCCCCCAATAAAAGTGTTGAGGGACGGCCCATGCATTGGTCCCCCCCCCCCCAATCATTGAGCGTGAAGAGAAAAAAAGGGCATACAATTATTTTATGCCGGTGAAAATAGACATATTTGATACTTTGGCGGTGAAAATAGAAAATTCTCTTGACTTTCGGGACTTTTTTGGGTGAAATGACTAAAAAAAGGTCATCAACTTTTTGGCAGCGAAAATAGAAAATTTTCTTTACTTTTCGACCAGACGACAAAAAAATCCTCGCGTCTTTCCTTCGGCCACACTCGTCCGTCCACCCCAAGTCTCCGTCCAGGTTTCCGCCCCTGCTTTCAAGGGAGCTGCAGCTCGAGTTCCTTAGTTCAATTATAATTATTTTTGATCCTTACAGTCGAGCAAGCGCCTTGTGCCTGTCTTATTTGACAGCAACTTCACTGGTTCGGAAGCGAAACTGATGAGCTTGTAGCCTACTTGGAGTGGCGATTTATAAATGTCGGATAACAATTGGGTCTACCATATCTTCATGAAGCGTTTTATATAATAATAGGCCTACTACGTGTAATTATTATTAATATTATCATTAGTATCAGTATTATTATTTTTATTAAAATAAATAATAATAACATAATAATAGTAATAATAGTAATAATATAAAACAATAATAATATAATTATTTAGTAGGGACCATTAATACATGCGAACTCTCATCTTTCATATATTTTTATTATTACTTAGGAAGTTTTATATGGCGCCTCAACCAGGTAGGCCTATACGCTACTCAGAAGCGCTTCCGGCCCAACTATTACCAACCTAATTATCCTACAGAACTATTATGCAGTTCCTCTATTTCACATAAGTAGGCCAATTAATATAGGTCTATACAACATGTGTTCAACGTAGACCAAGTTGAGACACCACAGATCATGTGCTCTGCCGGCTGCAGCAAGCGAGCAAAAAACAGTTGGCCTACTGTAACAGGCCTACGACCTTTCAAAGCTATATTGGCATGTCATGAATAGAGCCATTGCACGCAGTCATCTGCTCGCTCAAACTGAATGCACTCCGGAACCTTTTTAGCGGCAGACATCATGCTAGATGATGCTGAATGAATAGGCCTACCCGTCTAGGCTACAGCTGAAGCCTGTCATAAGTGTCACTGAGTTGGATTCTGTATTATGGGGCGCGATAGTGTAGTGGTGGCGTCGTTGCCTTGGAGCCAGAAGGTTCAAGGTTCGAATCCACCTCGCCGCGTAAGGACCTTGGGCAAGTCCTTCACTCACAATTGCTCACCGCTTCGGCGTGAAACTCCGATGCAGTGTCCGCTCTGCATTCGGAAGCGCCTCTGAGTAGTGAGAGCTTGAAGGGGCGCTATAACAAGTGCAGATACAAACGTATGCAACCACAATGATATCAGGCCTTTTGATGTGTTAGATTCTCTTTGCGTGACATGCATTGACTCTGCAATGCATGACAATGATGACACGCATCTAAAGAGTAAAAGTTTGCCATGCCAACTGCAGTAATTGAAAATCCAAAACTACATGTGTTTACCAGAATTATAATTATAATCTAGCCGCATAAAAATGAAATTTAACATTTAAATTCCATATCTTAACCGTCTATTTAATATGTTTCAGCATCTTCAAAGTCATCCTCGTCTCTCTCCTTCTCCACTGGATCAATCCTCCTCCTCCTCCTCCTTCCTCTTCTCTTCCTCGGCTGCTTCCGGCCGTCCTCATCCGCCGTCATCACACGGACAGATCCGAACGAGAGATGGCGGAATCCATGCGCCGGTGGTACTGCAGCAGAAGAAGTCGATGACGTATACGTAGTGGAAGAAGATACGGTTACTATGACGACCGAGGAAGCGCTGGACTCCTTTACTCAGCTGTCAAGCAGGGCCACCGCCCTTAAGGAAATTGTCAATCTACTGAAGAACGAATACGTGAGTGTGGCAAATATGAATAAACTATACTATTGGCTACGTAGTACGTACACCTCCAACTGAAATGACCTGTGCCTGACCACAATACGAGAATTCCACAGATGTAGGCTAACCCAGTGTAAGACTTGTGAAAAAATACCTGGGGGGAGGGGCCCGGAGGGCTGGACAATGATCCACTTGGAATTTGGGTGTGAAAAACATACTTTAACATGGGGCTCTAAGAAAGCCTGGGGTTGAAACCACCCATCCCCCAGCAATTCTCACCCTGGGCTAACCGTAATCTCCAAACTTCGAAAGTGCCACTCGAAAGCCAAGTGCCGGGCACCAGCTTATTCACGAGCGCTGCGTTGAGTCAAAAGTAGTGTCCGTAGGAGTAGGCCTAGTGCAAAGGAGGTCAGGGTCGGTTTCTATGGGATCAGAGGGGCGAAATGTAATGAACTTAACACATTAATTAAGCTGATTTAAGCAACTATAATATTATTCAACGTGGACTAGCATAACATCATAGGCCCAACAATTATAGGCTACATGATTTGTAGCATGACTGACATTATTGCTAAACTGCAATGAAAGCTTTGGAGTTTGGACTATTAGTAGTAGACCTGCATGTAAATAAATCTTAGCATACATGTAGGCCTACATAGCA
>CAMAOG010000231.1:2500-16817 GCA_945859605.1 Lumbricus rubellus | reverse complement strand
TCCTCTTATTCATCCTTTTCATCCTCCTCCTATTCATCCTCTTCATCCTCCTCTTCCTATTCATTCTATTAATCCTCCTCCTATTCATCCTCTTCATCCTCCTCCTCCTATTCATCCTATCATCCTCCTCTTATTCATCCTCTTCATCCTCCTCTTATTCATCCTCTTCATCTTCCTCCTCCTATTCATCCTATTCATCCTCCTCTTATTCATCCTATTCATCCTCCTCCTATTCATCCTCTTCATCCTCCTCCTCCTATTCATCCTCTTCATCTTCCTCCTCCTATTCATCCTATTCATCCTCCTCTCCTATTCATCCTATTCATCCTCCTCCTATTCATCCTCTTCATCCTCCTCTTATTCATCCTCTTCATCCTCCTCTTATTCATCCTTTTCATCCTCCTCCTATTCATCCTCTTCATCCTCCTCTTCCTATTCATCCTATTCATCCTCCTCCTATTCATCCTCTTCATCCTCCTCCTCCTATTCATCCTATTCATCCTCCTCTTATTCATCCTCTTCATCCTCCTCTTATTCATCCTCTTCATCTTCCTCCTCCTATTCATCCTATTCATCCTCCTCTTATTCATCCTATTCATCCTCCTCCTATTCATCCTCTTCATCCTCCTCCTCCTATTCATCCTCTTCATCCTCCTCTTATTCATCCTCTTCATCCTCCTCCTATTCATCCTCTTCATCCTCCTCCTCCTATTCATCCTATTCATCCTCCTCTTATTCATCCTCTTCATCCTCCTCCTATTCATCCTCTTCATCCTCCTCCTCCTATTCATCCTCTTCATCCTCCTCTTATTCATCCTCTTCATCCTCCTCCTATTCATCCTCTTCATCCTCCTCCTCCTATTCATCCTATTCATCCTCCTCCTATTCATCCTCTTCATCCTCCTCCTCCTATTCATCCTATTCATCCTCCTCTTATTCATCCTCTTCATCCTCCTCTTATTCATCCTCTTCATCTTCCTCCTCCTATTCATCCTATTCATCCTCCTCTTATTCATCCTATTCATCCTCCTCCTATTCATCCTCTTCATCCTCCTCCTCCTATTCATCCTCTTCATCCTCCTCTTATTCATCCTCTTCATCCTCCTCCTATTCATCCTCTTCATCCTCCTCCTCCTATTCATCCTATTCATCCTCCTCTTATTCATCCTCTTCATCCTCCTCCTCCTATTCATCCTCTTCATCCTCCTCCTCCTATTCATCCTATTCATCCTCCTCTTATTCATCCTCTTCATCCTCCTCTTATTCATCCTCTTCATCCTCCTCTTATTCATCCTCTTCATCCTCCTCTTATTCATCCTTTTCATCCTCCTCCTATTCATCCTCTTCATCCTCCTCTTCCTATTCATCCTATTAATCCTCCTCCTATTCATCCTCTTCATCCTCCTCCTCCTATTCATCCTATTCATCCTCCTCTTATTCATCCTCTTCATCCTCCTCTTATTCATCCTCTTCATCTTCCTCCTCCTATTCATCCTATTCATCCTCCTCTTATTCATCCTATTCATCCTCCTCCTATTCATCCTCTTCATCCTCCTCCTCCTATTCATCCTCTTCATCTTCCTCCTCCTATTCATCCTATTCATCCTCCTCTTATTCATCCTCTTCATCCTCCTCCTATTCATCCTCTTCATCCTCCTCCTCCTATTCATCCTATTCATCCTCCTCTTATTCATCCTCTTCATCCTCCTCCTATTCATCCTCTTCATCCTCCTCCTCCTATTCATCCTATTCATCCTCCTCTTATTCATCCTCTTCATCCTCCTCTTATTCATCCTCTTCATCCTCCTCCTATTCATCCTCTTCATCCTCCTCCTCCTATTCATCCTCTTCATCCTCCTCTTCCTATTCATCCTCTTCATCCTCCTCTTATTCATCCTATTCATCCTCCTCCTATTCATCCTATTCATCCTCCTCTTATTCATCCTATTCATCCTCCTCCTATTCATCCTCTTCATCCTCCTCCTCCTATTCATCCTCTTCATCCTCCTCTTATTCATCCTCTTCATCCTCCTCCTATTCATCCTCTTCATCCTCCTCCTCCTATTCATCCTATTCATCCTCCTCTTATTCATCCTCTTCATCCTCCTCTTATTCATCCTCTTCATCTTCCTCCTCCTATTCATCCTATTCATCCTCCTCTTATTCATCCTATTCATCCTCCTCCTATTCATCCTCTTCATCCTCCTCCTCCTATTCATCCTCTTCATCCTCCTCTTATTCATCCTCTTCATCCTCCTCCTATTCATCCTCTTCATCCTCCTCTTCCTATTCATCCTATTCATCCTCTTCCTATTCATCCTCTTCATCCTCCTCTTATTCATCCTCTTCATCCTCCTCCTATTCATCCTCTTCATCCTCCTCTTCCTATTCATCCTATTCATCCTCCTCTTATTCATCCTCTTCATCTTCCTCCTCCTATTCATCCTATTCATCCTCCTCCTATTCATCCTCTTCATCCTCCTCTTCCTATTCATCCTATTCATCCTCCTCCTATTCATCCTCTTCATCCTCCTCGTCCTATTCCTATTCATCCTCCTCGTCCTCGTCCTATTCATCCTCTTAATCCTCCTCCTATTCATCCTCTTCATCCTCCTCCTCCTATTCCTATTCATCCTCCTCGTCCTCGTCCTATTCATCCTCTTAATCCTCCTCCTATTCATCCTCTTCATCCTCCTCGTCCTATTCCTATTCATCCTCCTCGTCCTCGTCCTATTCATCCTATTCATCCTCCTCTTATTCATCCTCTTCATCCTCCTCCTCCTATTCATCCTCTTCATCCTCCTCGTCCTCGTCCTCCTCTTTCTCCTCCTCCTCCTCCTCCTCCTCCTCCTCCTTCTCCTCCTCCTTCTCCTCGTCTACTTTGGTTAATTCTGCTATCGGTCGATAACAGTCTTTGGGTCACTCTGTTAACAGAGTCAGAGTCACGTAGTCAGAGTCACGTAGTCAGAGTCACGTGGTCAGAGTCACGTGGTCAGAGTCACGTGGTCAGAGTCACGTAGTCAGAGTCACGTGGTCAGAGTCACGTGGTCAGAGTCACGTGGACGACGACGTCGTTGAAAGAGTAGGAGGAGAAGGAGGAGGAGGAGGAGGAGAAGTTCTGCTGCAGCTCGTCATCTCTAGTCGTCCAATTCTTTTGAGTCAATGGAAAACTAACAATTATCGTCGTCCAACACCACTCCCACTGACTTAACGGCAGTTAACGCAACCTCCTCCCAAGATCTCCCCTCTCATAATAATAATAATAATAATAATAACAGTGGCGGTTCTAGACTTTTTAGACTGGGGGGGCTAAAAATTGCATTAGCCCCTCCCGTCCCATAGATGTACGGGGTGCACCAAAAAAGACCCCCATAGGTTTTTTGCCAATATCCTGACCGAAAGTAAGAATATTCTAATGAAATTTTACAGGCTTATAGACAATTCATATTTACATATGATGGCCAGATTTCATCAAAATATTTCAAACAGAACAAAAGTTATGCCACTTTTAGTGAGGCCACCCTCCGTTTTTTGACGTTTCAAAAACGAAACGCAATTTTTTTCATGGTTTTTTGCCAATATCTGTATTGTTTACATTTTCATTAGCATCTGAAATTATAAATTCAGTTTTCCTGAAACCGATAAATTCACATTTAGTTGGAAACCCTTATGAAAAATACCGATGTTCTTAATTTCTTGTTTGCATTTTCACACTCTTGCTAAAATCTAACTGTCACCACTGTGTTTGCGCCTTCTGCAAAAGTAGGCCTACTTGAGGAGGACGCTCATGTTTCGGGAAAATATATTCCTACAACTCGTAAATTCTCCCATGGCTTATCTCTTGGACCCTTTCCACGTAGATTCAATATGCCATTTAACATTACCTGCTGTAGGATTGCAGTGGAAAACTTCATTGTTTAACTCATCAACTTTTCTCTTTTTAATTCTCGCAATGAATTTTGCCATTTATACTGATGTACACAGTCATGTGCGTGCTCCAAACGGGTTCTAGTGCACACTGAGATCTGTCGTATCGACGGCTCAGTCCATTAGTACACACTGTCCAGCTTGCACATATGCATTATGCACATCTATACAGTATACCTGTATACACTATTATAGTACACATGGGATCTTATCTGGCCAGACTGGCCTGGCCTTGTCCGACCATGTGTGCTGCTGATGCTGGGTCCTGTGGTCGCCCCGCTGTCATCGTGAGCTAAGAATGAAGCTGGTGTCACTACAGCATGCAGATTACGGAGTAATTAAGTGCTGGCGTATGGCTTAATCTCAGCCGCTGAAGCCGTTATTAGTTCTCCAATTTCGCTTGAACACCCCATGGGTCCTCTGCAGTCGAAGGGCAGCAATTAGTATAGATAGACATATGCTTGTGTCTGAGCACTCTCATAGAAGCAACAGTGCAGAGGTGTGTGAAAGGTGATACTGCTGTGTTACAGTACCAAAGCTTCACAGAAAAGCATCTATGAATTAGTGAATCAGGAGGCCTTGGTGCCAACAGACATTGTAGGCAATATATAGCTGATAAAACGTTAAACTGGGGGGGGCTAACATTTGTATAGGGGGGGCTAGGAAAATCTAGGGGGGCTAACTTTTCAGCTGGGGGGCTGTAGCCCCCCAGCCCCCCCGGTAGAACCGCCACTGAATAATAATAATAATAATAATAATAATAATAATAATAATAATAATAATAATAATAATAATAATAATAATAATAATAATAATAATAATAATAATAATAATAATAATAATAATATTAATAATAATAATGATGATGATGCCGTTGCCTTTCACAGCACTTTTGTTCTCCCTGATCTTGACTCGGATGGCCACTCCAGAGTTAAAATTGCTTATTAATATCTGACACCTGAGGGATAATAGATACCTCGGGTAAAAAAATAATAATAATATGCGTCCTTTTCTTTCTGCTGATGCTTCTTCTCAGCTTGTGGCCAGCAGCGACCAGTCTATAAATAAAGGTGTTTTATTTTCATAAAATTTTCATGTTTTTCCTATTAAATATTATTCATAATTTACTTTTTAAGAGAAATAAATTATGTCATTCTATAGAGGGCATTTAGGGCTATTTTTTAATACCAATTAATTTGACATTTGATGACCGGAAGTGCTCAAAATAAATTTAAATGTGTGAAAATGTTGGGTTTTTTTAAAACGCAAACCGATAAGTCTGCGTAAACGTTTTTCAGCAGCTAATACATGTTTTTTTTTCTTTTTATTGTAATTAAAACTAACTTATTACTAGTTTTTATAGTTGAATATTGGACTTTTTTATATGTAAACTATTTTTAATTAAATAAATTATGTTAAAAACACACAGAATCTAATATTTTGCTTATGCGAAAGTATAGGCCTACATTTTGTGGAATCGACGGGTGCCTACGGTAAAAAACTCAACTTCGGGGTGCTTTCATATATTTTAAACCTAAATATACCATTTTGTGCAGAAATGAATGCTGAATCCATTGGTGTATTACAAGTTATGATATCTCAAACCACACCCAAAATCCAGGGGTGGTGGTAACCCCCCGCCCCCTTGGTAGTCAGTGTTACAAAAAAGCTTGGTAGCCTGAGGGTTAACATGCATCGAGCTGTAACAGTCAACCGATATTATACTGTTCAAACAGTGTATACAGGGCCTACTGGCTGTGGCTTGTGAGTCAAGAAACACGGAAGAACCTTTTCAGGTGATCTGCAGACATGCAACGATGAAGTAAGTAAGCCGAATGAACCGAGAGAATGCAAAGCGGGTCCTACTACCAGACACTGTGTACACTCGAAAGCTAAGACACCTGACACATAGCACAGCAAGACATGCATGGAGATGGAGATGTACAGTTGGTCACTGACGTAGGAAAGCAATATTTGTTTTCCTGTTTGCAGGGTGAACAGCGGGGCTGTTAATAGGAAGCTGGCGCATTAGAAGCAACATGTATTATACGCGAGAGTTATATATATATAATATATATATATATATAGATATATACATATATATATATATAATTATATATAGATTTAGGCCAATATGGATATTTTCGGATTTTTATTGCTAGGGCGGTGAGCCGGTGAATCGTGAAACATTCGTAGGCGAATTGCCGTAAAAGCTGTCCAAGCGAAGCTAATGAGAAGTGAATTTATGTCCACCAAAGTATCGACAGATTTACTGATACAGTAAACACTGTGGCGCTCCATGGACAATGGCGCAGCTAACTTCTCGTGGACCCGAGTGTAGAAAAGCCCGCATGCATGGGCCCCTGTTTAGCACTTTAAGACCTGTAACCTTAACCCTAACAGGAGACGCCGTGGTGCATACATGGACGGAGTATATCAGGGGCTAGGGGGACTAAGCCCCTCTCCTCAGCAGACCTCCCCCCAAAAAATTGGAGGAAAAATTGTACATTTTGAATTTTTGGCGGGAAAACGGTATTCTTTTTTTAGATTTGGAACGAAAGGACAAAAAAAAGTCATCAAATTTTCTCCCCGGAAAAAGTAGTAGGCTATGAAGATATTGTCGGCACCGCTCTTTTGGATTTGGACCAAGTCACCGCGTCCCAAAGCCCAAGTTATTCTTAGCCCCTCTATTCCTCCAAGCACTAAAACCAAAATCGGTCCATGGTTGCATACCGACCCGCATTCTGACAACATCGAGTAAGTAGAGTCCTTACCATTTCTAAGAGACAGGGAAACACCATAGCCGACAATTAGATTTTTAAAATAGAGAAATAGAACTTCTATTCTGCACTGTGGAAATTATTAAATTATTATGATATCTGTAATACACGAGAAAGTAAAAAACAGATGAATGTTTTTCTTGCTCAATAATTTCGCCGAGTAGACACATTTCAAGGTGACAGGTTTTTCTTGCTCAATATTTTCGCCGAGTAGACACATTTCAAGGTGACAGGTTTTTCTTGCTCAATATTTTCGCCGAGTAGACACATTTCAAGGTGACAGGTTTTTCTTGCTCAATATTTTCGCCGAGTAGACACATTTCAAGGTGACAGGTTTTTCTTGCTCAATATTTTCGCCGAGTAGACACATTTCAATGTGACAGGTTTTTCTTGCTCAATAATTTCACCGAGTAGACACATTTCAATGTGACAATGTCATGTACGCACAACGAAAACCTGATGCTCATTAGTCTGTATTTTGATAACAATAGGTTTATATTAGAATGTATGTTGGTAGCCTAATATTAGAGCTAGGCCTATATTTAAATTCCAGAATGTAGGCTACACCAATGTCATTGAAGAAAATTGAAATCAGTAGACATTAAAGTTGAAACTTTAAATACAAATACAAAAAAGTACATTTAAGATTATAATATGTAAGCTCTGAAGAGACTGAAGTTGATAGGTTTTGTTCCGCAAGCAATTGAATGGCAAAATGAATTGGTCCTCATCATCTGCAGAATGACTAAAGCAGAATGCTGCTGCAGCTGCAGTTGTCATTCTATTCAAAAGACCGCTCGAAGACTCGGATAGGAAGGCCAATCATTATGGTAGTCGGTGTCTACTAGGAACAGTGATGAAAATAGATTCACTATTATTATTATTATTATTATTATTATTATTATTATTATTATTATTATTATTATTATTATTATTATTATTATTATTAGTAGTAGTAGTAGTAGTAGTAGTAGTAGTAGTAGTAGTAGTAGTAGTAGTAGTAGTAGTAGTAGTAGTAGTAGTAGTAGTAGTAGTAGTAGTAGTAGTAGTAGTAGTAGTAGTAGTAGTAGTAGTAGTAGTAGTAGTAGTAGTAGTAGTAGTAGTAGTAGTAGTACTATTATAATTATAATTATTATTATTATTATTATTATTATAAAATTCTAATTATTATTATTAGATCTTGCTTCGGGGCGGCAAGGTTGACCTTTCTGCTTAGAACCGCACAATGCTTTGAACACCCGTTGCTGAACAAAATGGATCAACAGATGAGAATCGGATTGGAAGCAATAGTTAACATCAGATTGAGCGACATCCAATGGATACAGGCGACATTACCGATAAGAGACGGTGGATTGGGAATTCGAAGGCTTCAGATGCTGGCATCTTCCGCATATCTTGCATCAGCTGCATCAGCCAGAAATCTTCAATCCGCTATTCTTCACTCGGATGATTGGCAAGACGTCTTCAGGGATGAGATTCTTTCTGCTCGCGAGGCCACGCTCCCAAACGGTGCGTTAGAGAACATCACTGCACAGAGGGTTTGGGACAGACCGCTTATTGAGAAAGATCTAGCTGAGGTGTGGCGCTCGGCTACAGATCCGATTGCCAGGGCCAGATTGGGGGCAGTGACTTCCGATCATGCAGGAGATTGGATGGCTGTCTTTCCAATTGCCTCTTGCGGACTGTGCCTCAGTGATGAGGCTGTCCGAGTTGCGATAGGCCTACGCCTAGGTCTGGATCTGTGCGAGCCACACACGTGTCAATGCGGTGAGACAACGGATCTGAGAGGATATCATGGTCTGGCCTGTAAGCTATCTGGAGGGAGAAGTGGCAGGCACTTTTCAATGAATGACACCATCTGGAGGGCCCTCCAGCGAGCTGAAGTTCCGAGCACCAAAGAACCAGCAGGATTGTTCAGAACTGACGGGAAAAGACCAGATGGAGCGACGTTAATACCGTGGTCAAGAGGAAAATATATGACTTGGGATGCCACCAGTGTACACACGTGCGCAACGTCATATATACACCTCACATCCCTAACACCTGGAGCAGCAGCAGAGATGGCAGCCTCGAAGAAGACTACAAAGTATGCAGAAATCCCCACCACACATGATTTTATTCCAGTGGCACTGGAAACTCTAGGCCCCATCAACGCTCAGGGTCGGGAGTTCTTGTCAGAACTTGGTCGGCGTCTGACCATGGTTTCTGGGGATCCGCAGGAGACGGCGCGCTTGTTTCAGCGCCTTTCAATTTGCACGCAGAAGTTCAATGCCGTTGCATTTCGAGGCACCTTTGCACAATTGACCGACGAAGATGACCGTTAACTCCAGAACAACCATGTTTTTATTATTGATTTTAAAGCCTGAAGGATCATTTATACCTCGGGCGCTAAAAAAAAAAAATTATTATTATTATTATTATTATTATTATTATTATTATTATTATTATTATTATTATTATTATTATTATTATTATTATATGCCAGAAGAGATTCTTCGACTTGTGGACCAACAGTAGACCAGTGATCGATAGGTTTCGTGTTCGATTTGATTTGAAAATACTCTGTTTTATTTAATTTAAATACACTTTTTGTACAAACTATTATATCAAGTGAATTTATTCCATCGCGTTGAACTTATTGCAAACAATAAAACTAGGAGACTACAGCTAGCCATAGCAGAACGCCGCAAGCTAACATAATAGTTATTGTAAGGTTCTGTATCCCTTCGAATAAACGAAAAGCAGCTTTAATTAAAACTGGAGTGTGTATATAGATAATAATGACATAAGATGCCGACATAATTATGTATAAACGTCAAGGATTGGACACGACGTATCTCGCAATCACATCATCGCAGATCACGTCGCAGAACAAACATGCGGATTTGCATTCGTCAAAAAAATAAACAAACTCGAGCTCATCGACTCACATGCAGAACCACTGTGCAACTTGCAATGTTTTCATGCAATAAAATACATTGGCAGAGACGCAGAGTAGGCCTACACCAACTACTAACTTTGACAGGAGACTGGCGATACGAGACAGACAGACAGACAGAGGAGAGACAGAGACAGAGACAGACAGAGACATATTCAGGCAGACAGACAGACAGACAGATGGAACTACATCTGTCTGTCAATGCATCGCTCTCGTCGCTTTTCATTCGTTCTCTGATTGGTTGCGTTCAAATAATAATAATTAAAATTAAGCCAAACAATGGATTTCCAATTGGCAACTCAAGAAACATTCTTCTATCCCCCTCATCTTTTCCTCCTTATTTCCATTCCTCTTCTCTCCTTCCTATCTTCCTCATCTTCGTTCCCTTATCATCACCAACTCAGTCTCCGCCTCCTACTCCTCCTCCTCCTCCTCTTCGTTATCCTCTTCTCCGCTCTACCCATTTCCTTGTTGCCACTCTGTTCTTCGTCCTCCTTCTCATCTTTTTCCTCATCCAGCTCCCAACCCTATCCTTCTATCCTGTTCTTCTTTCCTTCCAACGTCGTCGTTGTCTTCCTCCTCCTCCTCATTATCCTCGTCCTCATTCTCCTCCTCCTCCTGCTCCTCCTCCTCGTCCTCCTCCTCCTCCTCCTCCACTAGTTGCGTTCAGGACAGTCATTCTCATCAATGATCAATATCAAACGCAACTGACTGCGCTGCATATTCAATGCTATTCATTCCGATTTTAATCTGCTATAATACACCGACAGACCGACAGACCGACAGACCGACCGACAGACAGACAGACAGACAGACAGACAGACAGACAGGCAGGCAGGCAGTCAGACAGACAGACAGACAGGTGTGTCTGTCTGTCTGTCTGACTGCCTGCCTGTCTGTCTGTCTGTCTGTCTGTCTGTCTGTCTGTCTGACAGACAGACAGACAGACAGACAGAAGCGAAAGAATGATAGAAAGGCAAAGAGAGAAAGTCATTATCGTTGGCGAATGATTGTCACATCCGATTAAGTTTTTCTCTGAGTTGCCAAAGACTTGTTGTTCTTTTAGCCATCTGGTGAATATCATTGCAGTGCTGCAGACGTCGTCTGGAAAGGCGCTACATAAATGAAAGGTGAGAAGTGGAGCGGAGGAAGGAGAAGGTGGAGAAGGCGATTAGATGGAACAGAACGAAGGAAGGAAGAGAATTAATTTTGAGAAAGAGAGGAGATAGGAGAAAGAGAAGAAAAGAAGTCAGACAGATAGTGCATGAGGAAAATTTGAAAAGGAATAGAAAAAAGAAAGGATGTATAGAAAGAACGAAGGTAGGAGAGAATGAGTAGAAGGAGGAGGAGGAGGAGGAGGAGGAGGAGGCGGAAGAGGAGGAGGAGGAGGAGGAGGAAAAGGAGGAAAGAAAGAAATAGGAGGGACACCGAGGGAGAAGAATAGGTAATGAGGAAACGAAGAAGGTGAGAAAAGGTACATAAATATCATATAATAATATGGAGGAATGAGAGAGAGACAAACAGACAGAGACAGACATAGACAAAGACAGAGACAAACAGAGAGGGAGAGAGAGAGCGAATGACGAAAGTGGTAGGAGAGGAGAAAAAGGAAGGAGAAAAGAGAAAATCATATGAGGGGAAAGGTAAAAGAGAATTCGGAAGAAGAGAAGACTGAGAAGGAAGAAGAGAAGACTGAGAAGAAAGAAGAGAAGAGTGAGAAGGAAGAAGAGAAGAGTGAGAAGAAAGAAAAGAAGACTGAGAAGGAAGAAGAGAAGACTGAGAAAGAATAAGAGAAGACTGAGAAGAAAGAAGAGAAGACTGAGAAAGAAGATGGGAAGACTGAGAAGAAAGAAGAGAAGAGTGAGAAGGAAGAAGAGAAGACTGAGAAGAAAGAAGAGAAGACTGAGAAGAAAGAAGAGAAGACTGAGAAGAAGGAAGAGAAGACTGAGAAGAAAGAAGAGAAGACTGAGAAGGAAGAAAAGAAGAGTGAGAAGGAAGAAGAGAAGACTGAGAAGGTAGAAGAGAAGACTGAGAAGAAAGAAGAGAAGACTGAGAAGGAAGAAGAGAAGAATGAGAAGAAAGAAGAGAAGACTGAGAAGAAAGAAAAGAAGACTGAGAAGGAAGAAGAGAAGACTGAGAAAGAAGATGGGAAGACTGAGAAGAAAGAAGAGAAGACTGAGAAAGAAGATGGGAAGACTGAGAAGGAAGAAGAGAAGACTAGAAGGTAGAAGAGAAGACTGAGAAGAAAGAAGAGAAGACTGAGAAGGAAGAAGAGAAGAATGAGAAAGAAGAAGAGAAGACTGAGAAGAAAGAAAAGAAGACTGAGAAGGAAGAAGAGAAGACTGAGAAAGAATAAGAGAAGAGTGAGAAGGAAGAAGAGAAGACTGAGAAGGTAGAAGAGAAGACTGAGAAGAAAGAAGAGAAGACTGAGAAGGAAGAAGAGAAGAATGAGAAAGAAGAAGAGAAGACTGAGAAGAAAGAAAAGAAGACTGAGAAGGAAGAAGAGAAGACTGAGAAAGAATAAGAGAAGACTGAGAAGAAAGAAGAGAAGACTGAGAAAGAAGATGGGAAGACTGAGAAGAAAGAAGAGAAGAGTGAGAAGGAAGAAGAGAAGACTGAGAAGAAAGAAGAGAAGACTGAGAAGAAAGAAGAGAAGACTGAGAAGAAAGAAGAGAAGACTGAGAAGGAATAAGAGAAGACTGAGAAGAAAGAAGAGAAGACTGAGAAAGAAGATGGGAAGACTGAGAAAGAAGAAGAGAAGACTGAGAAGGAAGATGGGAAGACTGAGAAGAAAGAAGAGAAGACTGAGAAGAAAGAAGAGAAGACTGAGAAGGAATAAGAGAAGACTGAGAAGGAAGAAGAGAAGACTGAGAAGAAGGAAGAGAAGACCGAGAAGGTAGAAGAGAAGACTGAGAGGGAATAAGAGAAGACTGAGAAGGAAGAAGAGAAGACTGAGAAGGTAAAAGAGAAGACTGAGAAAGAAGAAGAGGATACTGAGAAGGAGGAAGAAAAGACTGAGAAGAAAGAAGAGAAGACTGAGAAAGAAGATGGGAAGACTGAGAAGGAAGAAGAGAAGACTGAGAAAGAAGAAGAGAATACTGAGAAGAAAGAAGAGAAGACTGAGAAGGAAGAAGAGAAGACTGAGAAAGAATAAGAGAAGACTGAGAAAGAAGATGAGAAGACTGAGAAGAAAGAAGAGAAGACTGAGAAGGAAGAAGAGAAGACTGAGAAAGAATAAGAGAAGACTGAGAAGGAAGAAGAGAAGACTGAGAAGAAAGAAGAGAAGACTGAGAAAGAAGATGGGAAGACTGAGAAGAAAGAAGAGAAGACTGAGAAAGAAGATGGGAAGACTGAGAAGGAAGAAGAGAAGACTGAGAAAGAATAAGAGAAGACTGAGAAGGAAGAAGAGAAGACTGAGAAGAAAGAAGAGAAGACTGAGAAAGAATAAGAGAAGACTGAGAAGAAAGAAGAGAAGACTGAGAAGGAAGAAGAGAAGACTGAGAAAGAATAAGAGAAGACTGAGAAGGAAGAAGAGAAGACTGAGAAGAAAGAAGAGAAGACTGAGAAAGAAGATGGGAAGACTGAGAAGAAAGAAGAGAAGACTGAGAAAGAAGATGGGAAGACTGAGAAGAAAGAAGAGAAGACTGAGAAAGAAGATGGGAAGACTGAGAAGGAAGAAGAGAAGACTGAATGTCGCATCAGAGAAGAAATCGAATCATTTAAGCTTACTTTGCGTGACGGGACTTGAAGCAGAGTAAGACTTCTGGTCGAAGGTTCGGTGGCTGCGTTGCTGCTGCTGCTGCTGGCGTTGTGAGATCGGTGGCTGGCGTTGCTAGCGACATCTGTCGACGTAGATTTATTGTTCCCATGAGAGAATCGACCGCAGACTGCAATCAGTCAATTCACCAGAATTTAGGACATACTTGAAGAGAGACACGGAGACACGGAGACACGCAGAGAGAGACTAAGACACACACAGAGAGAGAGCCAGACATACACGCAGAGCTACAGAGACCGAGCGTGAGGCAAAGACAGAGAAAAAGATATATCTTATAATAACAATAATATTAATATTTCAGACTTAATTGAGAGACGCATAGCATCTACATGTACAGTTGTACATGTAGGTGCAACGTTAAATGAGTAAAATAGAGACATAGAGAGTAGGTTTTGTCATCAAATCCTTGGCGGCCGTTCAAAGGAATGAGAGACAACAGACAGACAGACAGACAGACAGACAGACAGACAGACAGACAGACAGACAGACAGACAGACAGACAGACAGACAGACAGACAGACAGACAGACAGACAGACAGACAGACAGACAGACAGACAGACAGACAGACAGACAGACAGACAGACAGACAGACAGACAGACAGACAGAGAAAAACAGGAAAAGATACACAGAGGATTTGGTGGTTATAGAGACCGCTTCTGGTAGAAAGATTGGACATACATGTATTACACAGCGATATTATGATGGATTGCTTAAATCAACCTCCGAGAAAGGAAAAGCCGGATGAGTGGTTGATAGGTTGATAGGTTTGGTTGATTTGATTTGATTTTTTATGTTGTTGTTTTTTTGGCTTGTTGCCAAAGGCTTTTTTGATCATGTGATTTTATGCCACATTGATTTCTTTTCTGGTATTTTCTTTTTTTTTTTAAATTTC
>CAMAOG010000230.1:0-21120 GCA_945859605.1 Lumbricus rubellus | reverse complement strand
TTTAGGCGGCACACGAAGTTAGGTTTTTCGCGCAGGCCGGGTCGGTCCCCTACCCAGGACCGTCTTCCCTGAGCGCTGCCTAGGGTATTCTACTGATGACCAGCCGGTTCGAAGAAGCCCATGCAATGGAAAAGAAATTTAAAAATAATATTAATAATAATATTAAATATTAATTTGCTGCTGAATACTTTAGGCGGCACACGAAGTTAGGTTTTTCGCGCAGGCCGGGTCGGTCCCTACCCAGGACCGTCTTCCCTGAGCGCTGCCTAGGGTATTCTACTGATGACCAGCCGGTTCGAAGAAGCCCATGCAATGGAAAAGAAATTTAAAAATAATATTAATAATAATATTAAATATTAATTTGCTGCTGAATACTTTAGGCGGCACACGAAGTTAGGTTTTTCGCGCAGGCCGGGTCGGTCCCTACCCAGGACCGTCTTCCCTGAGCGCTGCCTAGGGTATTCTACTGATGACCAGCCGGTTCGAAGAAGCCCATGCAATGGAAAAGAAATTTAAAAATAATATTAATAATAATATTAAATATTAATTTGCTGCTGAATACTTTAGGCGGCACACGAAGTTAGGTTTTTCGCGCAGGCCGGGTCGGTCCCTACCCAGGACCGTCTTCCCTGAGCGCTGCCTAGGGTATTCTACTGATGACCAGCCGGTTCGAAGAAGCCCATGCAATGGAAAAGAAATTTAAAAATAATATTAATAATAATATTAAATATTAATTTGCTGCTGAATACTTTAGGCGGCACACGAAGTTAGGTTTTTCGCGCAGGCCGGGTCGGTCCCTACCCAGGACCGTCTTCCTGAGCGCTGCCTAGGGTATTCTACTGATGACCAGCCGGTTCGAAGAAGCCCATGCAATGGAAAAGAAATTTAAAAATAATATTAATAATAATATTAAATATTAATTTGCTGCTGAATACTTTAGGCGGCACACGAAGTTAGGTTTTTCGCGCAGGCCGGGTCGGTCCCTACCCAGGACCGTCTTCCCTGAGCGCTGCCTAGGGTATTCTACTGATGACCAGCCGGTTCGAAGAAGCCCATGCAATGGAAAAGAAATTTAAAAATAATATTAATAATAATATTAAATATTAATTTGCTGCTGAATACTTTAGGCGGCACACGAAGTTAGGTTTTTCGCGCAGGCCGGGTCGGTCCCTACCCAGGACCGTCTTCCCTGAGCGCTGCCTAGGGTATTCTACTGATGACCAGCCGGTTCGAAGAAGCCCATGCAATGGAAAAGAAATTTAAAAATAATATTAATAATAATATTAAATATTAATTTGCTGCTGAATACTTTAGGCGGCACACGAAGTTAGGTTTTTCGCGCAGGCCGGGTCGGTCCCTACCCAGGACCGTCTTCCCTGAGCGCTGCCTAGGGTATTCTACTGATGACCAGCCGGTTCGAAGAAGCCCATGCAATGGAAAAGAAATTTAAAAATAATATTAATAATAATATTAAATATTAATTTGCTGCTGAATACTTTAGGCGGCACACGAAGTTAGGTTTTTCGCGCAGGCCGGGTCGGTCCCTACCCAGGACCGTCTTCCCTGAGCGCTGCCTAGGGTATTCTACTGATGACCAGCCGGTTCGAAGAAGCCCATGCAATGGAAAAGAAATTTAAAAATAATATTAATAATAATATTAAATATTAATTTGCTGCTGAATACTTTAGGCGGCACACGAAGTTAGGTTTTTCGCGCAGGCCGGGTCGGTCCCTACCCAGGACCGTCTTCCCTGAGCGCTGCCTAGGGTATTCTACTGATGACCAGCCGGTTCGAAGAAGCCCATGCAATGGAAAAGAAATTTAAAAATAATATTAATAATAATATTAAATATTAATTTGCTGCTGAATACTTTAGGCGGCACACGAAGTTAGGTTTTTCGCGCAGGCCGGGTCGGTCCCTACCCAGGACCGTCTTCCCTGAGCGCTGCCTAGGGTATTCTACTGATGACCAGCCGGTTCGAAGAAGCCCATGCAATGGAAAAGAAATTTAAAAATAATATTAATAATAATATTAAATATTAATTTGCTGCTGAATACTTTAGGCGGCACACGAAGTTAGGTTTTTCGCTCAGGGCCGGGTCGGTCCCTACCCAGGACCGTCTTCCCTGAGCGCTGCCTAGGGTATTCTACTGATGACCAGCCGGTTCGAAGAAGCCCATGCAATGGAAAAGAAATTTAAAAATAATATTAATAATAATATTAAATATTAATTTGCTGCTGAATACTTTAGGCGGCACACGAAGTTAGGTTTTTCGCGCAGGCCGGGTCGGTCCCTACCCAGGACCGTCTTCCCTGAGCGCTGCCTAGGGTATTCTACTGATGACCAGCCGGTTCGAAGAAGCCCATGCAATGGAAAAGAAATTTAAAAATAATATTAATAATAATATTAAATATTAATTTGCTGCTGAATACTTTAGGCGGCACACGAAGTTAGGTTTTTCGCGCAGGCCGGGTCGGTCCCTACCCAGGACCGTCTTCCCTGAGCGCTGCCTAGGGTATTCTACTGATGACCAGCCGGTTCGAAGAAGCCCATGCAATGGAAAAGAAATTTAAAAATAATATTAATAATAATATTAAATATTAATTTGCTGCTGAATACTTTAGGCGGCACACGAAGTTAGGTTTTTCGCGCAGGCCGGGTCGGTCCCTACCCAGGACCGTCTTCCCTGAGCGCTGCCTAGGGTATTCTACTGATGACCAGCCGGTTCGAAGAAGCCCATGCAATGGAAAAGAAATTTAAAAATAATATTAATAATAATATTAAATATTAATTTGCTGCTGAATACTTTAGGCGGCACACGAAGTTAGGTTTTTCGCGCAGGCCGGGTCGGTCCCTACCCAGGACCGTCTTCCCTGAGCGCTGCCTAGGGTATTCTACTGATGACCAGCCGGTTCGAAGAAGCCCATGCAATGGAAAAGAAATTTAAAAATAATATTAATAATAATATTAAATATTAATTTGCTGCTGAATACTTTAGGCGGCACACGAAGTTAGGTTTTTCGCGCAGGCCGGGTCGGTCCCTACCCAGGACCGTCTTCCCTGAGCGCTGCCTAGGGTATTCTACTGATGACCAGCCGGTTCGAAGAAGCCCATGCAATGGAAAAGAAATTTAAAAATAATATTAATAATAATATTAAATATTAATTTGCTGCTGAATACTTTAGGCGGCACACGAAGTTAGGTTTTTCGCGCAGGCCGGGTCGGTCCCTACCCAGGACCGTCTTCCCTGAGCGCTGCCTAGGGTATTCTACTGATGACCAGCCGGTTCGAAGAAGCCCATGCAATGGAAAAGAAATTTAAAAATAATATTAATAATAATATTAAATATTAATTTGCTGCTGAATACTTTAGGCGGCACACGAAGTTAGGTTTTTCGCGCAGGCCGGGTCGGTCCCTACCCAGGACCGTCTTCCCTGAGCGCTGCCTAGGGTATTCTACTGATGACCAGCCGGTTCGAAGAAGCCCATGCAATGGAAAAGAAATTTAAAAATAATATTAATAATAATATTAAATATTAATTTGCTGCTGAATACTTTAGGCGGCACACGAAGTTAGGTTTTTCGCGCAGGCCGGGTCGGTCCCTACCCAGGACCGTCTTCCCTGAGCGCTGCCTAGGGTATTCTACTGATGACCAGCCGGTTCGAAGAAGCCCATGCAATGGAAAAGAAATTTAAAAATAATATTAATAATAATATTAAATATTAATTTGCTGCTGAATACTTTAGGCGGCACACGAAGTTAGGTTTTTCGCGCAGGCCGGGTCGGTCCCTACCCAGGACCGTCTTCCCTGAGCGCTGCCTAGGGTATTCTACTGATGACCAGCCGGTTCGAAGAAGCCCATGCAATGGAAAAGAAATTTAAAAATAATATTAATAATAATATTAAATATTAATTTGCTGCTGAATACTTTAGGCGGCACACGAAGTTAGGTTTTTCGCGCAGGCCGGGTCGGTCCCTACCCAGGACCGTCTTCCCTGAGCGCTGCCTAGGGTATTCTACTGATGACCAGCCGGTTCGAAGAAGCCCATGCAATGGAAAAGAAATTTAAAAATAATATTAATAATAATATTAAATATTAATTTGCTGCTGAATACTTTAGGCGGCACACGAAGTTAGGTTTTTCGCGCAGGCCGGGTCGGTCCCTACCCAGGACCGTCTTCCCTGAGCGCTGCCTAGGGTATTCTACTGATGACCAGCCGGTTCGAAGAAGCCCATGCAATGGAAAAGAAATTTAAAAATAATATTAATAATAATATTAAATATTAATTTGCTGCTGAATACTTTAGGCGGCACACGAAGTTAGGTTTTTCGCGCAGGCCGGGTCGGTCCCTACCCAGGACCGTCTTCCCTGAGCGCTGCCTAGGGTATTCTACTGATGACCAGCCGGTTCGAAGAAGCCCATGCAATGGAAAAGAAATTTAAAAATAATATTAATAATAATATTAAATATTAATTTGCTGCTGAATACTTTAGGCGGCACACGAAGTTAGGTTTTTCGCGCAGGCCGGGTCGGTCCCTACCCAGGACCGTCTTCCCTGAGCGCTGCCTAGGGTATTCTACTGATGACCAGCCGGTTCGAAGAAGCCCATGCAATGGAAAAGAAATTTAAAAATAATATTAATAATAATATTAAATATTAATTTGCTGCTGAATACTTTAGGCGGCACACGAAGTTAGGTTTTTCGCGCAGGCCGGGTCGGTCCCTACCCAGGACCGTCTTCCCTGAGCGCTGCCTAGGGTATTCTACTGATGACCAGCCGGTTCGAAGAAGCCCATGCAATGGAAAAGAAATTTAAAAATAATATTAATAATAATATTAAATATTAATTTGCTGCTGAATACTTTAGGCGGCACACGAAGTTAGGTTTTTCGCGCAGGCCGGGTCGGTCCCTACCCAGGACCGTCTTCCCTGAGCGCTGCCTAGGGTATTCTACTGATGACCAGCCGGTTCGAAGAAGCCCATGCAATGGAAAAGAAATTTAAAAATAATATTAATAATAATATTAAATATTAATTTGCTGCTGAATACTTTAGGCGGCACACGAAGTTAGGTTTTTCGCGCAGGCCGGGTCGGTCCCTACCCAGGACCGTCTTCCCTGAGCGCTGCCTAGGGTATTCTACTGATGACCAGCCGGTTCGAAGAAGCCCATGCAATGGAAAAGAAATTTAAAAATAATATTAATAATAATATTAAATATTAATTTGCTGCTGAATACTTTAGGCGGCACACGAAGTTAGGTTTTTCGCGCAGGCCGGGTCGGTCCCTACCCAGGACCGTCTTCCCTGAGCGCTGCCTAGGGTATTCTACTGATGACCAGCCGGTTCGAAGAAGCCCATGCAATGGAAAAGAAATTTAAAAATAATATTAATAATAATATTAAATATTAATTTGCTGCTGAATACTTTAGGCGGCACACGAAGTTAGGTTTTTCGCGCAGGCCGGGTCGGTCCCTACCCAGGACCGTCTTCCCTGAGCGCTGCCTAGGGTATTCTACTGATGACCAGCCGGTTCGAAGAAGCCCATGCAATGGAAAAGAAATTTAAAAATAATATTAATAATAATATTAAATATTAATTTGCTGCTGAATACTTTAGGCGGCACACGAAGTTAGGTTTTTCGCGCAGGCCGGGTCGGTCCCTACCCAGGACCGTCTTCCCTGAGCGCTGCCTAGGGTATTCTACTGATGACCAGCCGGTTCGAAGAAGCCCATGCAATGGAAAAGAAATTTAAAAATAATATTAATAATAATATTAAATATTAATTTGCTGCTGAATACTTTAGGCGGCACACGAAGTTAGGTTTTTCGCGCAGGCCGGGTCGGTCCCTACCCAGGACCGTCTTCCCTGAGCGCTGCCTAGGGTATTCTACTGATGACCAGCCGGTTCGAAGAAGCCCATGCAATGGAAAAGAAATTTAAAAATAATATTAATAATAATATTAAATATTAATTTGCTGCTGAATACTTTAGGCGGCACACGAAGTTAGGTTTTTCGCGCAGGCCGGGTCGGTCCCTACCCAGGACCGTCTTCCCTGAGCGCTGCCTAGGGTATTCTACTGATGACCAGCCGGTTCGAAGAAGCCCATGCAATGGAAAAGAAATTTAAAAATAATATTAATAATAATATTAAATATTAATTTGCTGCTGAATACTTTAGGCGGCACACGAAGTTAGGTTTTTCGCGCAGGCCGGGTCGGTCCCTACCCAGGACCGTCTTCCCTGAGCGCTGCCTAGGGTATTCTACTGATGACCAGCCGGTTCGAAGAAGCCCATGCAATGGAAAAGAAATTTAAAAATAATATTAATAATAATATTAAATATTAATTTGCTGCTGAATACTTTAGGCGGCACACGAAGTTAGGTTTTTCGCGCAGGCCGGGTCGGTCCCTACCCAGGACCGTCTTCCCTGAGCGCTGCCTAGGGTATTCTACTGATGACCAGCCGGTTCGAAGAAGCCCATGCAATGGAAAAGAAATTTAAAAATAATATTAATAATAATATTAAATATTAATTTGCTGCTGAATACTTTAGGCGGCACACGAAGTTAGGTTTTTCGCGCAGGCCGGGTCGGTCCCTACCCAGGACCGTCTTCCCTGAGCGCTGCCTAGGGTATTCTACTGATGACCAGCCGGTTCGAAGAAGCCCATGCAATGGAAAAGAAATTTAAAAATAATATTAATAATAATATTAAATATTAATTTGCTGCTGAATACTTTAGGCGGCACACGAAGTTAGGTTTTTCGCGCAGGCCGGGTCGGTCCCTACCCAGGACCGTCTTCCCTGAGCGCTGCCTAGGGTATTCTACTGATGACCAGCCGGTTCGAAGAAGCCCATGCAATGGAAAAGAAATTTAAAAATAATATTAATAATAATATTAAATATTAATTTGCTGCTGAATACTTTAGGCGGCACACGAAGTTAGGTTTTTCGCGCAGGCCGGGTCGGTCCCTACCCAGGACCGTCTTCCCTGAGCGCTGCCTAGGGTATTCTACTGATGACCAGCCGGTTCGAAGAAGCCCATGCAATGGAAAAGAAATTTAAAAATAATATTAATAATAATATTAAATATTAATTTGCTGCTGAATACTTTAGGCGGCACACGAAGTTAGGTTTTTCGCGCAGGCCGGGTCGGTCCCTACCCAGGACCGTCTTCCCTGAGCGCTGCCTAGGGTATTCTACTGATGACCAGCCGGTTCGAAGAAGCCCATGCAATGGAAAAGAAATTTAAAAATAATATTAATAATAATATTAAATATTAATTTGCTGCTGAATACTTTAGGCGGCACACGAAGTTAGGTTTTTCGCGCAGGCCGGGTCGGTCCCTACCCAGGACCGTCTTCCCTGAGCGCTGCCTAGGGTATTCTACTGATGACCAGCCGGTTCGAAGAAGCCCATGCAATGGAAAAGAAATTTAAAAATAATATTAATAATAATATTAAATATTAATTTGCTGCTGAATACTTTAGGCGGCACACGAAGTTAGGTTTTTCGCGCAGGCCGGGTCGGTCCCTACCCAGGACCGTCTTCCCTGAGCGCTGCCTAGGGTATTCTACTGATGACCAGCCGGTTCGAAGAAGCCCATGCAATGGAAAAGAAATTTAAAAATAATATTAATAATAATATTAAATATTAATTTGCTGCTGAATACTTTAGGCGGCACACGAAGTTAGGTTTTTCGCGCAGGCCGGGTCGGTCCCTACCCAGGACCGTCTTCCCTGAGCGCTGCCTAGGGTATTCTACTGATGACCAGCCGGTTCGAAGAAGCCCATGCAATGGAAAAGAAATTTAAAAATAATATTAATAATAATATTAAATATTAATTTGCTGCTGAATACTTTAGGCGGCACACGAAGTTAGGTTTTTCGCGCAGGCCGGGTCGGTCCCTACCCAGGACCGTCTTCCCTGAGCGCTGCCTAGGGTATTCTACTGATGACCAGCCGGTTCGAAGAAGCCCATGCAATGGAAAAGAAATTTAAAAATAATATTAATAATAATATTAAATATTAATTTGCTGCTGAATACTTTAGGCGGCACACGAAGTTAGGTTTTTCGCGCAGGCCGGGTCGGTCCCTACCCAGGACCGTCTTCCCTGAGCGCTGCCTAGGGTATTCTACTGATGACCAGCCGGTTCGAAGAAGCCCATGCAATGGAAAAGAAATTTAAAAATAATATTAATAATAATATTAAATATTAATTTGCTGCTGAATACTTTAGGCGGCACACGAAGTTAGGTTTTTCGCGCAGGCCGGGTCGGTCCCTACCCAGGACCGTCTTCCCTGAGCGCTGCCTAGGGTATTCTACTGATGACCAGCCGGTTCGAAGAAGCCCATGCAATGGAAAAGAAATTTAAAAATAATATTAATAATAATATTAAATATTAATTTGCTGCTGAATACTTTAGGCGGCACACGAAGTTAGGTTTTTCGCGCAGGCCGGGTCGGTCCCTACCCAGGACCGTCTTCCCTGAGCGCTGCCTAGGGTATTCTACTGATGACCAGCCGGTTCGAAGAAGCCCATGCAATGGAAAAGAAATTTAAAAATAATATTAATAATAATATTAAATATTAATTTGCTGCTGAATACTTTAGGCGGCACACGAAGTTAGGTTTTTCGCGCAGGCCGGGTCGGTCCCTACCCAGGACCGTCTTCCCTGAGCGCTGCCTAGGGTATTCTACTGATGACCAGCCGGTTCGAAGAAGCCCATGCAATGGAAAAGAAATTTAAAAATAATATTAATAATAATATTAAATATTAATTTGCTGCTGAATACTTTAGGCGGCACACGAAGTTAGGTTTTTCGCGCAGGCCGGGTCGGTCCCTACCCAGGACCGTCTTCCCTGAGCGCTGCCTAGGGTATTCTACTGATGACCAGCCGGTTCGAAGAAGCCCATGCAATGGAAAAGAAATTTAAAAATAATATTAATAATAATATTAAATATTAATTTGCTGCTGAATACTTTAGGCGGCACACGAAGTTAGGTTTTTCGCGCAGGCCGGGTCGGTCCCTACCCAGGACCGTCTTCCCTGAGCGCTGCCTAGGGTATTCTACTGATGACCAGCCGGTTCGAAGAAGCCCATGCAATGGAAAAGAAATTTAAAAATAATATTAATAATAATATTAAATATTAATTTGCTGCTGAATACTTTAGGCGGCACACGAAGTTAGGTTTTTCGCGCAGGCCGGGTCGGTCCCTACCCAGGACCGTCTTCCCTGAGCGCTGCCTAGGGTATTCTACTGATGACCAGCCGGTTCGAAGAAGCCCATGCAATGGAAAAGAAATTTAAAAATAATATTAATAATAATATTAAATATTAATTTGCTGCTGAATACTTTAGGCGGCACACGAAGTTAGGTTTTTCGCGCAGGCCGGGTCGGTCCCTACCCAGGACCGTCTTCCCTGAGCGCTGCCTAGGGTATTCTACTGATGACCAGCCGGTTCGAAGAAGCCCATGCAATGGAAAAGAAATTTAAAAATAATATTAATAATAATATTAAATATTAATTTGCTGCTGAATACTTTAGGCGGCACACGAAGTTAGGTTTTTCGCGCAGGCCGGGTCGGTCCCTACCCAGGACCGTCTTCCCTGAGCGCTGCCTAGGGTATTCTACTGATGACCAGCCGGTTCGAAGAAGCCCATGCAATGGAAAAGAAATTTAAAAATAATATTAATAATAATATTAAATATTAATTTGCTGCTGAATACTTTAGGCGGCACACGAAGTTAGGTTTTTCGCGCAGGCCGGGTCGGTCCCTACCCAGGACCGTCTTCCCTGAGCGCTGCCTAGGGTATTCTACTGATGACCAGCCGGTTCGAAGAAGCCCATGCAATGGAAAAGAAATTTAAAAATAATATTAATAATAATATTAAATATTAATTTGCTGCTGAATACTTTAGGCGGCACACGAAGTTAGGTTTTTCGCGCAGGCCGGGTCGGTCCCTACCCAGGACCGTCTTCCCTGAGCGCTGCCTAGGGTATTCTACTGATGACCAGCCGGTTCGAAGAAGCCCATGCAATGGAAAAGAAATTTAAAAATAATATTAATAATAATATTAAATATTAATTTGCTGCTGAATACTTTAGGCGGCACACGAAGTTAGGTTTTTCGCGCAGGCCGGGTCGGTCCCTACCCAGGACCGTCTTCCCTGAGCGCTGCCTAGGGTATTCTACTGATGACCAGCCGGTTCGAAGAAGCCCATGCAATGGAAAAGAAATTTAAAAATAATATTAATAATAATATTAAATATTAATTTGCTGCTGAATACTTTAGGCGGCACACGAAGTTAGGTTTTTCGCGCAGGCCGGGTCGGTCCCTACCCAGGACCGTCTTCCCTGAGCGCTGCCTAGGGTATTCTACTGATGACCAGCCGGTTCGAAGAAGCCCATGCAATGGAAAAGAAATTTAAAAATAATATTAATAATAATATTAAATATTAATTTGCTGCTGAATACTTTAGGCGGCACACGAAGTTAGGTTTTTCGCGCAGGCCGGGTCGGTCCGTATACCCAGGACCGTCTTCCCTGAGCGCTGCCTAGGGTATTCTACTGATGACCAGCCGGTTCGAAGAAGCCCATGCAATGGAAAAGAAATTTAAAAATAATATTAATAATAATATTAAATATTAATTTGCTGCTGAATACTTTAGGCGGCACACGAAGTTAGGTTTTTCGCGCAGGCCGGGTCGGTCCCTACCCAGGACCGTCTTCCCTGAGCGCTGCCTAGGGTATTCTACTGATGACCAGCCGGTTCGAAGAAGCCCATGCAATGGAAAAGAAATTTAAAAATAATATTAATAATAATATTAAATATTAATTTGCTGCTGAATACTTTAGGCGGCACACGAAGTTAGGTTTTTCGCGCAGGCCGGGTCGGTCCCTACCCAGGACCGTCTTCCCTGAGCGCTGCCTAGGGTATTCTACTGATGACCAGCCGGTTCGAAGAAGCCCATGCAATGGAAAAGAAATTTAAAAATAATATTAATAATAATATTAAATATTAATTTGCTGCTGAATACTTTAGGCGGCACACGAAGTTAGGTTTTTCGCGCAGGCCGGGTCGGTCCCTACCCAGGACCGTCTTCCCTGAGCGCTGCCTAGGGTATTCTACTGATGACCAGCCGGTTCGAAGAAGCCCATGCAATGGAAAAGAAATTTAAAAATAATATTAATAATAATATTAAATATTAATTTGCTGCTGAATACTTTAGGCGGCACACGAAGTTAGGTTTTTCGCGCAGGCCGGGTCGGTCCCTACCCAGGACCGTCTTCCCTGAGCGCTGCCTAGGGTATTCTACTGATGACCAGCCGGTTCGAAGAAGCCCATGCAATGGAAAAGAAATTTAAAAATAATATTAATAATAATATTAAATATTAATTTGCTGCTGAATACTTTAGGCGGCACACGAAGTTAGGTTTTTCGCGCAGGCCGGGTCGGTCCCTACCCAGGACCGTCTTCCCTGAGCGCTGCCTAGGGTATTCTACTGATGACCAGCCGGTTCGAAGAAGCCCATGCAATGGAAAAGAAATTTAAAAATAATATTAATAATAATATTAAATATTAATTTGCTGCTGAATACTTTAGGCGGCACACGAAGTTAGGTTTTTCGCGCAGGCCGGGTCGGTCCCTACCCAGGACCGTCTTCCCTGAGCGCTGCCTAGGGTATTCTACTGATGACCAGCCGGTTCGAAGAAGCCCATGCAATGGAAAAGAAATTTAAAAATAATATTAATAATAATATTAAATATTAATTTGCTGCTGAATACTTTAGGCGGCACACGAAGTTAGGTTTTTCGCGCAGGCCGGGTCGGTCCCTACCCAGGACCGTCTTCCCTGAGCGCTGCCTAGGGTATTCTACTGATGACCAGCCGGTTCGAAGAAGCCCATGCAATGGAAAAGAAATTTAAAAATAATATTAATAATAATATTAAATATTAATTTGCTGCTGAATACTTTAGGCGGCACACGAAGTTAGGTTTTTCGCGCAGGCCGGGTCGGTCCCTACCCAGGACCGTCTTCCCTGAGCGCTGCCTAGGGTATTCTACTGATGACCAGCCGGTTCGAAGAAGCCCATGCAATGGAAAAGAAATTTAAAAATAATATTAATAATAATATTAAATATTAATTTGCTGCTGAATACTTTAGGCGGCACACGAAGTTAGGTTTTTCGCGCAGGCCGGGTCGGTCCCTACCCAGGACCGTCTTCCCTGAGCGCTGCCTAGGGTATTCTACTGATGACCAGCCGGTTCGAAGAAGCCCATGCAATGGAAAAGAAATTTAAAAATAATATTAATAATAATATTAAATATTAATTTGCTGCTGAATACTTTAGGCGGCACACGAAGTTAGGTTTTTCGCGCAGGCCGGGTCGGTCCCTACCCAGGACCGTCTTCCCTGAGCGCTGCCTAGGGTATTCTACTGATGACCAGCCGGTTCGAAGAAGCCCATGCAATGGAAAAGAAATTTAAAAATAATATTAATAATAATATTAAATATTAATTTGCTGCTGAATACTTTAGGCGGCACACGAAGTTAGGTTTTTCGCGCAGGCCGGGTCGGTCCCTACCCAGGACCGTCTTCCCTGAGCGCTGCCTAGGGTATTCTACTGATGACCAGCCGGTTCGAAGAAGCCCATGCAATGGAAAAGAAATTTAAAAATAATATTAATAATAATATTAAATATTAATTTGCTGCTGAATACTTTAGGCGGCACACGAAGTTAGGTTTTTCGCGCAGGCCGGGTCGGTCCCTACCCAGGACCGTCTTCCCTGAGCGCTGCCTAGGGTATTCTACTGATGACCAGCCGGTTCGAAGAAGCCCATGCAATGGAAAAGAAATTTAAAAATAATATTAATAATAATATTAAATATTAATTTGCTGCTGAATACTTTAGGCGGCACACGAAGTTAGGTTTTTCGCGCAGGCCGGGTCGGTCCCTACCCAGGACCGTCTTCCCTGAGCGCTGCCTAGGGTATTCTACTGATGACCAGCCGGTTCGAAGAAGCCCATGCAATGGAAAAGAAATTTAAAAATAATATTAATAATAATATTAAATATTAATTTGCTGCTGAATACTTTAGGCGGCACACGAAGTTAGGTTTTTCGCGCAGGCCGGGTCGGTCCCTACCCAGGACCGTCTTCCCTGAGCGCTGCCTAGGGTATTCTACTGATGACCAGCCGGTTCGAAGAAGCCCATGCAATGGAAAAGAAATTTAAAAATAATATTAATAATAATATTAAATATTAATTTGCTGCTGAATACTTTAGGCGGCACACGAAGTTAGGTTTTTCGCGCAGGCCGGGTCGGTCCCTACCCAGGACCGTCTTCCCTGAGCGCTGCCTAGGGTATTCTACTGATGACCAGCCGGTTCGAAGAAGCCCATGCAATGGAAAAGAAATTTAAAAATAATATTAATAATAATATTAAATATTAATTTGCTGCTGAATACTTTAGGCGGCACACGAAGTTAGGTTTTTCGCGCAGGCCGGGTCGGTCCCTACCCAGGACCGTCTTCCCTGAGCGCTGCCTAGGGTATTCTACTGATGACCAGCCGGTTCGAAGAAGCCCATGCAATGGAAAAGAAATTTAAAAATAATATTAATAATAATATTAAATATTAATTTGCTGCTGAATACTTTAGGCGGCACACGAAGTTAGGTTTTTCGCGCAGGCCGGGTCGGTCCCTACCCAGGACCGTCTTCCCTGAGCGCTGCCTAGGGTATTCTACTGATGACCAGCCGGTTCGAAGAAGCCCATGCAATGGAAAAGAAATTTAAAAATAATATTAATAATAATATTAAATATTAATTTGCTGCTGAATACTTTAGGCGGCACACGAAGTTAGGTTTTTCGCGCAGGCCGGGTCGGTCCCTACCCAGGACCGTCTTCCCTGAGCGCTGCCTAGGGTATTCTACTGATGACCAGCCGGTTCGAAGAAGCCCATGCAATGGAAAAGAAATTTAAAAATAATATTAATAATAATATTAAATATTAATTTGCTGCTGAATACTTTAGGCGGCACACGAAGTTAGGTTTTTCGCGCAGGCCGGGTCGGTCCCTACCCAGGACCGTCTTCCCTGAGCGCTGCCTAGGGTATTCTACTGATGACCAGCCGGTTCGAAGAAGCCCATGCAATGGAAAAGAAATTTAAAAATAATATTAATAATAATATTAAATATTAATTTGCTGCTGAATACTTTAGGCGGCACACGAAGTTAGGTTTTTCGCGCAGGCCGGGTCGGTCCCTACCCAGGACCGTCTTCCCTGAGCGCTGCCTAGGGTATTCTACTGATGACCAGCCGGTTCGAAGAAGCCCATGCAATGGAAAAGAAATTTAAAAATAATATTAATAATAATATTAAATATTAATTTGCTGCTGAATACTTTAGGCGGCACACGAAGTTAGGTTTTTCGCGCAGGCCGGGTCGGTCCCTACCCAGGACCGTCTTCCCTGAGCGCTGCCTAGGGTATTCTACTGATGACCAGCCGGTTCGAAGAAGCCCATGCAATGGAAAAGAAATTTAAAAATAATATTAATAATAATATTAAATATTAATTTGCTGCTGAATACTTTAGGCGGCACACGAAGTTAGGTTTTTCGCGCAGGCCGGGTCGGTCCCTACCCAGGACCGTCTTCCCTGAGCGCTGCCTAGGGTATTCTACTGATGACCAGCCGGTTCGAAGAAGCCCATGCAATGGAAAAGAAATTTAAAAATAATATTAATAATAATATTAAATATTAATTTGCTGCTGAATACTTTAGGCGGCACACGAAGTTAGGTTTTTCGCGCAGGCCGGGTCGGTCCCTACCCAGGACCGTCTTCCCTGAGCGCTGCCTAGGGTATTCTACTGATGACCAGCCGGTTCGAAGAAGCCCATGCAATGGAAAAGAAATTTAAAAATAATATTAATAATAATATTAAATATTAATTTGCTGCTGAATACTTTAGGCGGCACACGAAGTTAGGTTTTTCGCGCAGGCCGGGTCGGTCCCTACCCAGGACCGTCTTCCCTGAGCGCTGCCTAGGGTATTCTACTGATGACCAGCCGGTTCGAAGAAGCCCATGCAATGGAAAAGAAATTTAAAAATAATATTAATAATAATATTAAATATTAATTTGCTGCTGAATACTTTAGGCGGCACACGAAGTTAGGTTTTTCGCGCAGGCCGGGTCGGTCCCTACCCAGGACCGTCTTCCCTGAGCGCTGCCTAGGGTATTCTACTGATGACCAGCCGGTTCGAAGAAGCCCATGCAATGGAAAAGAAATTTAAAAATAATATTAATAATAATATTAAATATTAATTTGCTGCTGAATACTTTAGGCGGCACACGAAGTTAGGTTTTTCGCGCAGGCCGGGTCGGTCCCTACCCAGGACCGTCTTCCCTGAGCGCTGCCTAGGGTATTCTACTGATGACCAGCCGGTTCGAAGAAGCCCATGCAATGGAAAAGAAATTTAAAAATAATATTAATAATAATATTAAATATTAATTTGCTGCTGAATACTTTAGGCGGCACACGAAGTTAGGTTTTTCGCGCAGGCCGGGTCGGTCCCTACCCAGGACCGTCTTCCCTGAGCGCTGCCTAGGGTATTCTACTGATGACCAGCCGGTTCGAAGAAGCCCATGCAATGGAAAAGAAATTTAAAAATAATATTAATAATAATATTAAATATTAATTTGCTGCTGAATACTTTAGGCGGCACACGAAGTTAGGTTTTTCGCGCAGGCCGGGTCGGTCCCTACCCAGGACCGTCTTCCCTGAGCGCTGCCTAGGGTATTCTACTGATGACCAGCCGGTTCGAAGAAGCCCATGCAATGGAAAAGAAATTTAAAAATAATATTAATAATAATATTAAATATTAATTTGCTGCTGAATACTTTAGGCGGCACACGAAGTTAGGTTTTTCGCGCAGGCCGGGTCGGTCCCTACCCAGGACCGTCTTCCCTGAGCGCTGCCTAGGGTATTCTACTGATGACCAGCCGGTTCGAAGAAGCCCATGCAATGGAAAAGAAATTTAAAAATAATATTAATAATAATATTAAATATTAATTTGCTGCTGAATACTTTAGGCGGCACACGAAGTTAGGTTTTTCGCGCAGGCCGGGTCGGTCCCTACCCAGGACCGTCTTCCCTGAGCGCTGCCTAGGGTATTCTACTGATGACCAGCCGGTTCGAAGAAGCCCATGCAATGGAAAAGAAATTTAAAAATAATATTAATAATAATATTAAATATTAATTTGCTGCTGAATACTTTAGGCGGCACACGAAGTTAGGTTTTTCGCGCAGGCCGGGTCGGTCCCTACCCAGGACCGTCTTCCCTGAGCGCTGCCTAGGGTATTCTACTGATGACCAGCCGGTTCGAAGAAGCCCATGCAATGGAAAAGAAATTTAAAAATAATATTAATAATAATATTAAATATTAATTTGCTGCTGAATACTTTAGGCGGCACACGAAGTTAGGTTTTTCGCGCAGGCCGGGTCGGTCCCTACCCAGGACCGTCTTCCCTGAGCGCTGCCTAGGGTATTCTACTGATGACCAGCCGGTTCGAAGAAGCCCATGCAATGGAAAAGAAATTTAAAAATAATATTAATAATAATATTAAATATTAATTTGCTGCTGAATACTTTAGGCGGCACACGAAGTTAGGTTTTTCGCGCAGGCCGGGTCGGTCCCTACCCAGGACCGTCTTCCCTGAGCGCTGCCTAGGGTATTCTACTGATGACCAGCCGGTTCGAAGAAGCCCATGCAATGGAAAAGAAATTTAAAAATAATATTAATAATAATATTAAATATTAATTTGCTGCTGAATACTTTAGGCGGCACACGAAGTTAGGTTTTTCGCGCAGGCCGGGTCGGTCCCTACCCAGGACCGTCTTCCCTGAGCGCTGCCTAGGGTATTCTACTGATGACCAGCCGGTTCGAAGAAGCCCATGCAATGGAAAAGAAATTTAAAAATAATATTAATAATAATATTAAATATTAATTTGCTGCTGAATACTTTAGGCGGCACACGAAGTTAGGTTTTTCGCGCAGGCCGGGTCGGTCCCTACCCAGGACCGTCTTCCCTGAGCGCTGCCTAGGGTATTCTACTGATGACCAGCCGGTTCGAAGAAGCCCATGCAATGGAAAAGAAATTTAAAAATAATATTAATAATAATATTAAATATTAATTTGCTGCTGAATACTTTAGGCGGCACACGAAGTTAGGTTTTTCGCGCAGGCCGGGTCGGTCCCTACCCAGGACCGTCTTCCCTGAGCGCTGCCTAGGGTATTCTACTGATGACCAGCCGGTTCGAAGAAGCCCATGCAATGGAAAAGAAATTTAAAAATAATATTAATAATAATATTAAATATTAATTTGCTGCTGAATACTTTAGGCGGCACACGAAGTTAGGTTTTTCGCGCAGGCCGGGTCGGTCCCTACCCAGGACCGTCTTCCCTGAGCGCTGCCTAGGGTATTCTACTGATGACCAGCCGGTTCGAAGAAGCCCATGCAATGGAAAAGAAATTTAAAAATAATATTAATAATAATATTAAATATTAATTTGCTGCTGAATACTTTAGGCGGCACACGAAGTTAGGTTTTTCGCGCAGGCCGGGTCGGTCCCTACCCAGGACCGTCTTCCCTGAGCGCTGCCTAGGGTATTCTACTGATGACCAGCCGGTTCGAAGAAGCCCATGCAATGGAAAAGAAATTTAAAAATAATATTAATAATAATATTAAATATTAATTTGCTGCTGAATACTTTAGGCGGCACACGAAGTTAGGTTTTTCGCGCAGGCCGGGTCGGTCCCTACCCAGGACCGTCTTCCCTGAGCGCTGCCTAGGGTATTCTACTGATGACCAGCCGGTTCGAAGAAGCCCATGCAATGGAAAAGAAATTTAAAAATAATATTAATAATAATATTAAATATTAATTTGCTGCTGAATACTTTAGGCGGCACACGAAGTTAGGTTTTTCGCGCAGGCCGGGTCGGTCCCTACCCAGGACCGTCTTCCCTGAGCGCTGCCTAGGGTATTCTACTGATGACCAGCCGGTTCGAAGAAGCCCATGCAATGGAAAAGAAATTTAAAAATAATATTAATAATAATATTAAATATTAATTTGCTGCTGAATACTTTAGGCGGCACACGAAGTTAGGTTTTTCGCGCAGGCCGGGTCGGTCCCTACCCAGGACCGTCTTCCCTGAGCGCTGCCTAGGGTATTCTACTGATGACCAGCCGGTTCGAAGAAGCCCATGCAATGGAAAAGAAATTTAAAAATAATATTAATAATAATATTAAATATTAATTTGCTGCTGAATACTTTAGGCGGCACACGAAGTTAGGTTTTTCGCGCAGGCCGGGTCGGTCCCTACCCAGGACCGTCTTCCCTGAGCGCTGCCTAGGGTATTCTACTGATGACCAGCCGGTTCGAAGAAGCCCATGCAATGGAAAAGAAATTTAAAAATAATATTAATAATAATATTAAATATTAATTTGCTGCTGAATACTTTAGGCGGCACACGAAGTTAGGTTTTTCGCGCAGGCCGGGTCGGTCCCTACCCAGGACCGTCTTCCCTGAGCGCTGCCTAGGGTATTCTACTGATGACCAGCCGGTTCGAAGAAGCCCATGCAATGGAAAAGAAATTTAAAAATAATATTAATAATAATATTAAATATTAATTTGCTGCTGAATACTTTAGGCGGCACACGAAGTTAGGTTTTTCGCGCAGGCCGGGTCGGTCCCTACCCAGGACCGTCTTCCCTGAGCGCTGCCTAGGGTATTCTACTGATGACCAGCCGGTTCGAAGAAGCCCATGCAATGGAAAAGAAATTTAAAAATAATATTAATAATAATATTAAATATTAATTTGCTGCTGAATACTTTAGGCGGCACACGAAGTTAGGTTTTCGCGCAGGCCGGGTCGGTCCCTACCCAGGACCGTCTTCCCTGAGCGCTGCCTAGGGTATTCTACTGATGACCAGCCGGTTCGAAGAAGCCCATGCAATGGAAAAGAAATTTAAAAATAATATTAATAATAATATTAAATATTAATTTGCTGCTGAATACTTTAGGCGGCACACGAAGTTAGGTTTTTCGCGCAGGCCGGGTCGGTCCCTACCCAGGACCGTCTTCCCTGAGCGCTGCCTAGGGTATTCTACTGATGACCAGCCGGTTCGAAGAAGCCCATGCAATGGAAAAGAAATTTAAAAATAATATTAATAATAATATTAAATATTAATTTGCTGCTGAATACTTTAGGCGGCACACGAAGTTAGGTTTTTCGCGCAGGCCGGGTCGGTCCCTACCCAGGACCGTCTTCCCTGAGCGCTGCCTAGGGTATTCTACTGATGACCAGCCGGTTCGAAGAAGCCCATGCAATGGAAAAGAAATTTAAAAATAATATTAATAATAATATTAAATATTAATTTGCTGCTGAATACTTTAGGCGGCACACGAAGTTAGGTTTTTCGCGCAGGCCGGGTCGGTCCCTACCCAGGACCGTCTTCCCTGAGCGCTGCCTAGGGTATTCTACTGATGACCAGCCGGTTCGAAGAAGCCCATGCAATGGAAAAGAAATTTAAAAATAATATTAATAATAATATTAAATATTAATTTGCTGCTGAATACTTTAGGCGGCACACGAAGTTAGGTTTTTCGCGCAGGCCGGGTCGGTCCCTACCCAGGACCGTCTTCCCTGAGCGCTGCCTAGGGTATTCTACTGATGACCAGCCGGTTCGAAGAAGCCCATGCAATGGAAAAGAAATTTAAAAATAATATTAATAATAATATTAAATATTAATTTGCTGCTGAATACTTTAGGCGGCACACGAAGTTAGGTTTTTCGCGCAGGCCGGGTCGGTCCCTACCCAGGACCGTCTTCCCTGAGCGCTGCCTAGGGTATTCTACTGATGACCAGCCGGTTCGAAGAAGCCCATGCAATGGAAAAGAAATTTAAAAATAATATTAATAATAATATTAAATATTATTTTGCTGCTGAATACTTTAGGCGGCACACGAAGTTAGGTTTTTCGCGCAGGCCGGGTCGGTCCCTACCCAGGACCGTCTTCCCTGAGCGCTGCCTAGGGTCTTCTACTGATGACCAGCCGGTTCGAAGAAGCCCATGCAATGGAAAAGAAATTTAAAAATAATATTAATAATAATATTAAATATTAATTTGCTGCTGAATACTTTAGGCGGCACACGAAGTTAGGTTTTTCGCGCAGGCCGGGTCGGTCCCTACCCAGGACCGTCTTCCCTGAGCGCTGCCTAGGGTATTCTACTGATGACCAGCCGGTTCGAAGAAGCCCATGCAATGGAAAAGAAATTTAAAAATAATATTAATAATAATATTAAATATTAATTTGCTGCTGAATACTTTAGGCGGCACACGAAGTTAGGTTTTTCGCGCAGGCCGGGTCGGTCCCTACCCAGGACCGTCTTCCCTGAGCGCTGCCTAGGGTATTCTACTGATGACCAGCCGGTTCGAAGAAGCCCATGCAATGGAAAAGAAATTTAAAAATAATATTAATAATAATATTAAATATTAATTTGCTGCTGAATACTTTAGGCGGCACACGAAGTTAGGTTTTTCGCGCAGGCCGGGTCGGTCCCTACCCAGGACCGTCTTCCCTGAGCGCTGCCTAGGGTATTCTACTGATGACCAGCCGGTTCGAAGAAGCCCATGCAATGGAAAAGAAATTAAAAATAATATTAATAATAATATTAAATATTAATTTGCTGCTGAATACTTTAGGCGGCACACGAAGTTAGGTTTTTCGCGCAGGCCGGGTCGGTCCCTACCCAGGACCGTCTTCCCTGAGCGCTGCCTAGGGTATTCTACTGATGACCAGCCGGTTCGAAGAAGCCCATGCAATGGAAAAGAAATTTAAAAATAATATTAATAATAATATTAAATATTAATTTGCTGCTGAATACTTTAGGCGGCACACGAAGTTAGGTTTTTCGCGCAGGCCGGGTCGGTCCCTACCCAGGACCGTCTTCCCTGAGCGCTGCCTAGGGTATTCTACTGATGACCAGCCGGTTCGAAGAAGCCCATGCAATGGAAAAGAAATTTAAAAATAATATTAATAATAATATTAAATATTAATTT
>CAMAOG010000229.1:0-19612 GCA_945859605.1 Lumbricus rubellus | reverse complement strand
GTATGTAAGTAGGTAGGTAGTTGGTAGGTAGTAGGTAGGTAGGTAGGTAGGTAGGTAGGTAGGTCGGTAGGTAGGTAGGTAGGTAGGTCGGTAGGTAGGTAGGTAGGTAGGTAGGTAGGTATGTAAGTAGGTAGGTAGTTGGTAGGTAGTAGGTAGGTAGGTAGGTAGGTAGGTAGGTAGGTCGGTAGGTAGGTAGGTAGATAGGTTGGTAGGTAGGTAGGTAGGTAGGTAGGTAGATAGGCAGGTATGTAGGCTGGTAGGTGGGTAGGTAGGTATTTAGGTTGGTAGGTAGGTAGGTACGTGGTAGTGGTGATGATGGGTGGATGGATGGGTGGTGTGGGTTAGGTAGTCCAATACGTAAATAAGTAAGTAGATATGTAGGCAAGTAAGCAAGTAAGTAGATGCGTAGGTAAACAAGTAAGTAAGTGAGTCGGTAAATAAGTGAGCAAGTAAGTGAGTAGGTAAATAAGCATGAAAGCAGGTAGGCCTACATAGGTGAATAAGGACGTCCGTAAGTTCGTGTGTAGGTAAATAAATAATGTAAGTAGGTAAATAAGTAAGTAAGTAAGTAAGTAGAACACACCGTGCACTAATTACCTTAAGCAGACCTGTTCCTACCACGTGGCAAGCCGTGTTCTAATCACCGTAACCGGTTCTGGCACTATGCAATAAATACCGCATACCATGATACACATAGTTTTCCATGCTTGCACATTTTAAATCGCCCACTAATCGCCTTCTTTATACGCAGACCTGGTATTGCAAGGCAACACACGGTGCACTAATCACCTCAACCAGGCCCAGCGTGCGTTCCACCACACAACACACGGTGCACTAATTACCACAGAACAGACGGTGCACTAATTACCACGCGGCTAGAGATGGCGTGCATTTGCAGACATGCGCTTCTGCCAAATGTTCCTCTAATCTTGGTTTAGTGTTTGTAAGTGCGCCGGTGCACTTAGTGACTTTGGCGCTGGTGCCGCCTCGCCCCCACTTCCCCCATTTCGATCATCATTTCGAAAGATCTGCTACGTTGAATGATCAATGGGTCTATGATCCTTCTTCGTGGTAGGGGAGACTGGGATCGTTAGTTCGCGAGCGGTATTAATCGACCGTGGTGGTGGTGGTGGTGGTGGCGGTGGTGGTGGTGGTGGTTGTGGTGGTGGTTGGGGTGGGGTTGGGTGGGATGGTGGTGAGTAGCCAAGGCCAGTGCAATTTAGATGACTGGCGGACCAGGGGAGAGCAAGAGGGAGAGGGAGAGGGAGACAGGAAGATGAGAGAGACAGAAACAGAAAGAGAGAGACAGAGACAGAGAGACAGAGACAGATAGACAGAGACATAGCTAGAGAGAGACAGGGCATTGTGCTGTACGGAGGTAGGTAGTGGAAGGGAGTGGCATTGGGAGATGATCTATATAAGCGTCCAAGGGAAAGAGGTACATAGACAGAGAGACAGAGACAAAGAGACAGACAGAGGAAGAGAGAGAGACAGACAAAGGGTAGTAGATACAATTACCCTTAACACTCGAACGCACGCATGTTCCGACGGATGGATTAATAAATAGACCGACGGCGAGATGGATGATGATGACGACGACAACGACAATGATGATGAAGGTCATGGTGATGATGACGATGTATTAGTATTAGTATCATGCAATAATAGAATGTGTTACGGCGCTATAGAAAAATCGCCATTGTTATATATTGCTTTTTATTATTTTTACTATTAGGCTACTATTATTATTATTATTGTGATGATGATGACGATCATGAAGACAACGACGATGACGACGACGAGGATGATGATGATCATGACGACGACGACGATGATAACGACGACTATGATGATGATGACAACGACAATGACGACGATGACGATGACGATGACGACGACGACAACGACGACGACGACGACCATGATGATAACGGCGACGACAATAACGGCGATGATGAGGGTGTATCTGTATCAGCTACTTCTAGTCCAAACCCGAGGAGCGATTGCAGCACTGGACACTCGTTGCAAGAAGCCGCATCATATCATGGGCGAAACGTAGCAGCCTGCTTGTATAATGTATACCTCTCTGTCTCTATTCACTGATATTAAAATCCATGAAGGACAACGCCCTAAAGTAAATGAAGCGTCATCATATGCAGCTATAATTGTGTACACTAAATATGCACTGTGTCTGTTGGTCTGTAGGATAAACTTCCTATCGAAGAACTGTCTGTCTGTGTCTGTCTCTGTCTCTGTGTCTCTGTTTCTGTCCCTGCCTCTCTGTCTCTTTGTCTCTCTGTCTCTGTCTCTCTGTGTCTCTGTCCGTCTGTCTTTCTCTCTGTCTCTCTGTCTCTCTCTGTCTTTCTCTGTCTCTCTGTCTCTCTGTCTCTGTTTCTGTCTCTGTTTCTGTCTCTGTTTCTGTCTCTGTTTCTGTCTCTGTTTCTGTCTCTGTTTCTGTCTCTCTGTACATCTCTGTCTCTGTTTCTGTCTCTGTTTCTGTCTCTGTTTCTGTCTCTCTGTCTGTCTCTGTCTCTCTCCCTTTTCTCCCTCTCTCTCTGTCTTTTTGTCTGTCTGCCTCTCTGTCTGTCTGTCTGTCTGTCTGTCTCTCTCTCTCTCTTTACGTTTGTTTAAACGATGTTAGAGTTCATCCGGTGCAAACGAGTTCTTCATTGAGTGTATCTATTAGAATACATTGCTCAAATACATGCGATATGTCTTGGTGGTGAGCGCCCTCCCATGTAGCCTCGCCTCTTTCCCAGGATCCTCTCTTCTACGCTCTGTCTTTAGGAATTTACTTCTCAGCAGCGCTGATAACCCTTTCATTCATTCAAGTATTCATTCATTTAAGAATTTCTGTATCGCTACTACTCAGAAGCGCTCAAGTTTCTTGGAGGTGGGAGCACTTCCGTGTAGATTCGCCTATTTCCCAGGATCCTCTCTTCTATGATCTGTCTTTAGGAATCTATACTTCTCAGCAGCACTGATAACCTTTTCGTTCATTCAAGAATTCATTTAAGAATTTCTTTAGCGCTTCTTCAGGGGACTACTCAGAAGCGCTCTCGACTCTTGCACGGAAAAATCTACAGTTCTGAGTTGAACTTCAAAAAATGTTTCAGTAAGATATGCAGACTTATCTCCTGTGGGAGCCCATTCCGGACCACTGGGCCCACCAATCCTTCACGGTAAATTTCTGTTGACCTCGTGAAAAATATCTGCGCGCATACACGAACAAACACACAGTAATTCACAGAATGAAAAACACAATAAAAAATTCTAAAATACACACATAGGCCTATACTTGCACGTCTAACACCAATCAACTGTTTAATGGTCAGTGTGTATCAAGCACACTAAAGCAGGAATAAGGTTACACAAAGCATCACAAATTAATCAGAAAATAATCAAAGCGAAAACTTAATTAGTTAATTAAAGAAAGATATATACAGGGTGCGCCAAAAAAAAGACCCCCCCTAGGTTTTTGCCAATATCTTGGCCAAAATTAAGAATTTTCGAATGAAATTTTACAGGTTTATAGACAATTCATATTTACATATGATGGCCAGATTTCATCAAAATATTTCAAACAGAACAACAGTTATGTCACTTTTAGGGAGGTCACCCCCCGTTTTTTGACGTTTCAAAAACGAAACGCAATGTTTTAAGGTTTTTTGCGAATATCTTGGCAAAAAATAAAAATATCGAAATGAAATTTTAAAGTCTTATAGACAATTCATATCTACACATGGTGACCGGATGTCATCACAATGTTTAATACTGAACAAAAGTTTTGCCACTTTTAGTGAGACCACCCACCGTTTTTTGACGTTTCAAAAACGAAACGCAGCAAAAAGTGACAAAAACACGATTTTTAAGTCTCATCACAAATAACTGTTGTCAAATGAACTTGCTAGTGTCTCACAACTTGTGTTCAATGTGCCCACCACCAGTTCCAAAACTTCTTTTGAGTCTCTTTGCAAAGTTCTTGATGGACCTGTTGATTAAGCTGATAGATTCCTTATTTACCAATTTGATTGTCATCTTGCTAAGTGACTTCTCAGTGACGTGCAGCTACGCTGGCACCCTGTTTCTTTTTTAAATAGTAATAATAATGATCATCGGACAATGTTAAGGCTATTTGATAACAATTATTATTTGAGATGAGAAAAAAATCGTGTTGTTGATACCTTTTTGTTGCGTTTCGCCTTTGAATCGTCAAAAAACCGTGGGTGGCCTCCCTAAAAGTGGTATAACTTTTGTTCTGTTAAAAATAGTTTGATGAAATTTGACTGTCATGTGCAGATATGAATTGTCTTTACGCCTGTGAAATTTCATTTTGATATTCTTACTTTTGGCTAAGATATTGGCCAAAATAATGAGATTGTTTTTTCATGACTTTTTGCTGCGTCGCGTTTTTGAATCGTCAAAAAACGGTGGGTGACCTCCCTAAAAGCGACATAACTTTTGTTGTGTTTGAAATATTTTGATGAAATCTGGCCATCATGTGTAAATATGAATTGTCCATAAGCCTGTAAAATTTCATTTGGAAATTCTTACTTTTGGTCAAGATATTGGCAAAATTCTTAGGGGGGGTCTTTTTTTTGGCGCACCCTGTAGTCAATGGGTCTAGATTGGGATTACCCCGCAGGAATAGTTGAGAAAAGATTTTTTAGACCCAGTGGTTGTAAAGTAGAGTGGTACCAGTGTGATAAGTTAGCTCTAGACTTGGAGTGCGAGGCAAAAGAAAACTCTCTGATAAAGAATTAATGCACCGTGTCATTATATCATGGTAATGGTGAAAATCTCTCTATCACTCAAGGCCGTAGCCAGGATTGTATTTAGGGGAGGGTGTTTACTCAGCTGAAATAATTATTCAGAATTTCAACAACCTCCACATAATCATCACCATGATTAGATCATCGTCGTAATCTAATCCAATGTAAAATTTCACATAGAAAAAAATTAAAATTAAATCCCCATTAGTTCACACACCGTGTGTTAGCACGGCCGTAGTTAGAATATGTTTTGGGTGTTCGAACCCCCTCCCCCAATTAAATAACGCTATAATGAATTATGAAATAATGCATTTACTAGCACAATCGTGATAAAATGACTAGGGGGATTTCATTTTAGGCTTTAATTTCCATGTGACATTTTACAATGTAGCGAAGTCAAAGTGTCTGATGTTGCCAGACATTATTTCGCAAAGGGTCCAAACGCACAACTGCGGCCACTTTGGAGAAATGCGGTTTCTTTTCGGTCCAGTAAGCCGATGTAACACGAAAACGCACCCGCCTTTTCCCCTCCCCTCCCCAGAGACAGGGACGAGCAAAAGCCGATCCTACTTCGCCGGAAACGCATAGACGCCATCTTGTTTCCGGCAGGTTAGGTCGCGATAGCGTAGGATGAAACGCTGCAGTGTAAAGGACAATCGCACGGTGTGGAGTAATATACTCGGGTTTAAATTGGACGTTGGAACCGGTGTTATATGTTTAACATGTATGTGGAGCGGAGACTGGGGGGGGGGGCGAACGAGTGGCGCCGACGGAAGAACGCGAGATTTTGGGCTGACGAATCACTGAGTCGCCGACGAAATTTTCCACTTTGGGCGACCAAAATTTTTTTAGTCATCCGGCCGAAATTTCCGGGAAAATACCAGTTTTTCCGTCAATAAGGTTGATGACCTTATTAATATTTAGTCATAACACTCAACAATTGGGGGAGAAAATACATGGGCCGTCTCCCCAACACATTCATTGAGGGGGACCGTCTCCCCAACACATTCATTGAGGGGGACCGTCCCCTCTGTCCCCTCCTAAGTCTCCGCCCATGGTTAAAGAGAACACCGGTTAGAGAGAGAACCAACCAAACAGGAACTTACACCCGTCAATGAAGCAAACCATTCTCGGTCAACTCGCCCACCATTGTGGCCCAGTTTCCACAGTAACTCACCGGTTACCATGACGACCAGTCGTCGCGGGAAAATTGAGCCAATTAGGAACGGTATAATCAGCGCGGCCACGCTGATTGGTTGACCCAGTTTCCAGCTGTTATTTACAGATTTGTATGACTTATCTTCCCCCATCTTGTTTGTACCTACACAACTGCTATTGTTGAGGACTAAAGTTCTGACAGGGGCTTTTATCCCTATTCAGGCCGAGAGCAAATTGAGCCCAGTGGAAAGCCATGGCAACCAGAAAACTGTTTCCTATTATTTCATTTTAAATTGGGGCCGGGGCGCATTGGTATGGAGATCAGCGGAGCTAAGTTCGATTCCCGAAGCCCTGTTGGATAGACATACTGTGTAAGATGCTATAATAGATTACGATTACGTTTACTACCATTACGATTACGATTACTAGGAGCTTCGTGACAAGAGTTAAGAGATGAGTTAACTCAGAGTAAATTTCAACACAGAGTAGGCCTAAGTAAGATAATAGGTGTTCCTCTTGGCGGGATAGTCGTCCCTTGGGGCCTTCCTTTTTAGGCCTACCATCCTGTTATGTGAAAACGCTATTATAACCAATTGTTGATTGATGCATGTTACAATACACTGAATTGAATTGAATTTTCGATGTTTATGGGTGCCCATAGAAGTCGTCCTAAGTCAGTTATGGCGCTAAATAAATTGCACAACATCGCGTATACGTGGTATCGCATAGCAACATATATTACCTGCAACCTCTGATAGATTGTATGTATAACCACATTACATTGACCAATATTATTACATTATAACGCAATATAGCATGCCTTCCGCATTTCTGACGGATGCTAATCGTAACATCAGACGATGCGTTATATAAATTCACCACTACAATGATGCAGTCGAATCAAAATGAGTTTTTCTCACATTGCATCCACGTTCAATACATTGCTCGTAGTCGACGAATCTTACTCAACGCGGTGCGGTTTGCCTGAGACGGTCGGGCGTCCTCTCCAGCGGCCATCTTGTTTCCGGCAGTTTGAGTCTCGTCCAGTTAACGGCGTCGGTGGCGATGGTCAAGCGCTGATGACCACTGGGTTGAAAGCGAGACCGGACATCGGAGCATGAGAGGGGGATTGGGAAGCGAAGAAGGAAATGAAAGCAAAGGAATTAAGGGAAAGGGAAGAGGCGGGATGCCAATGAGAGAAGGGAAGGGAAGGGAAGGGAAAGGAAGAGAATGGAGGGAAAGGAGCGCAAGGGTATGGCAGAGAAAAGGAGGGAGAATAGGGGTGGGAGGAGAAAGGAAAGGAGCGCAAGGGCAGAGAAGGGAGGGAAAGGAGCGTAAGAGTAGGGAAGAGAAGAAGGGAGCGTAAGGGCAGAGAAGGGAGGGAAAGGAGCGTAAGAGTAGGGAAGAGAAGAAAAGGTAGCGTAAGGGTATGAAAGAGAAGAGGAGGGAGAATAGGGGTAGGGAGGAGAAAGGAAGGCAGAGTAAGGGTAAAGAATTGAGCGCAGGGGCAGGCAGGGAAGTGACGGGAAGGGAGCATAAGGTTCGAGAAGGGAGGGGAAAGGAGCGTAAGAGTAGGACGAGAATGGAAGGGAGCGTATAAGGGTAGGGAAGCAGGGAAGGGAGCGTATATATGGGTAGGGAAGAGAAGGGGAAGAGACCCTAAGTGTAGAAAAGGGAGGGGAAGGGAGCGCAATGGGATCTAGGGAAGAGAAGGGAAGGCATGGGTGAAGGCTGCTGCAGCAACCGTGAAGAAGGAAGAAGGACCTCGAGAGAAGCTGAAGAAGCAGAAGAGAAAGAAGAAGAGAAAACTCATTCGTCGGCCGTCGTCGTGGATGCGAAGAATGTCGGACGTCTCGTGTATTTAATTCCCAGGTCAGACATAACGGATTTAACAGTCGGACCCGACGAATGTCCTGATCCGTGAAGTAATCATCTTTGGATTTATTGCCTCGACCGGTCGATAGTGTCTTGCCACGCGGCTGGCTTGCCACGCCATCTTGCCGCGATGTCTTGCCACGCCGTCTTGCCACGCCGTCTTGCTGCGATGTCTTGATAGTGTCTTGATAGTGTCTTGCGACGCCGTCTTGCGACGCCGTCTTGCCACGCCGTCTTGCCACGATGCCTTTCTTGCCATCCACTCGGCCACTGTGCTTGCCCCTAGCTCTCTGTTCGCAAACAAGCTGTGCTTGTATATTATGTGGTAAAGATGAAAGAATGGAAGTAAATAAAGGATGGATGGATGGATGGATGGATGGATGGATGGAGAGATGGATAGATAGAGAGAAAGTAGTATGAAAGAATGAGTGGATGTATGTATGGTTGGGCTTAGATGGAGAGATTGAATAAAGATGGACGGATGGACGGAGATTGAGTGATAAAAGATCGAAGAAAAATACAGATAGAGTTGGCTGGTTGGAGAGAGTGGGATGGAAGGAGCAGTGAAGAAAGGAGGAAGGATGGAACGGATGAAGTATCGTAAGCAAAGATGATCTGGAAAAGCCCATTCCGGTCCGCTGGAAAGACGAACCATGGTAGGGCAGGGCAGAGTATATATAAGAGAATAAAAAATGATTAGAATTAAATAGAATATGATGGAGCAGAGCAGAAACAAACAGAATCGAATAGAACAGGATAGAACGAAACAGTATAGAATAGAATAAAACAGAATAGAACAGAATAGAGCCGGACAGAACAAAATAGAACCGAATGGAATAAAACAGAATAGAATAGACCACGACAGAACAAAATAGTATGGAATGTGAATAAAACCAGAATAAAATAAAATAGAGCAGAACAGAACTTTTTTCTTTCTTAACTTCCGTTTGTTCTCTTTTCTCTCTCTCTCTGTCTTCTCTTTTTGTTTCATTGTGCTTCAAATTTATTCCATCGTATCACCTCCATTAATCACTCATCAACATGCAAATCTCCCATTTGTGATACTAACACGATAAACGTAATTTATCTAGCATCATTGTCATGAATATTCATTGATCTAGGCCCCTAACTAGTGGGATCTTCCCTTCTGGGGCTCCTGTTGCTTCCCTGGAATTACTACTGTTTATACATGTAATTAAACCTAATTTTGTTATCTATTTTAGCAAGTCAAAATGTGCAACTGTTGTGCTTTCTCTTTTATGGGAGCAATAAACTTGATTTGATTTTGATTTGATTTGAAAAAGAACAGAATTGAATAAAATAGAACAGAATGTACAGCAGAACAGAACGCGCTAGAATAGAATGGAATAGGCCTATGTTGATGTCTGTCTTTGGTCGCTACGTCAAGCGTGGCTAAAAATTCGAGGTAATAGTTATCATCCCACAGAAGACTAAAATCACCGATCCCCACACAGCAATCCAACCATTCAACCAAACCACGATTGGCGCAGATTTATTGCTTCCATGGCTCATAGGGTTTCATCATCTGCTCCTCATCTCAAACCGTTCAGTTCAATTTCTGCTTCGTACGGTTCAATTCACGTCATTTTCATTCACGTCTGGTGCGCTCCGATTCATTCTAGTTTATTCTAGTTTATTCTAGTTTCTTGTAGTCAGTGCCACTCCAGTCCTCTCATATCCTTTCCATGCCAATTCATTCCACTACAAGTCACCATAATTATGGCAGTATGCAGACTTGCCCATGCATGCAGTCAATGGCAATCAAGTTCATTACAACCACTGCCACTCCAGCCAATTCCATGTGGTGGGGAGGGGAAGGGAATGCAGGGTAAGGAATGGCATAGTGTAAGGTAAGGTAGGTATAGGGTATGCATGCCGCGGAGTAGAGCAGAGCTCGACAGGGCACGGCATGGCAGAGCAAGGCATTTTGGGCATGGTAGAGTGGAGTGGAGCGGAGCGAAATGGAGAGGAACCGAATAGAATAGAACAGAAGAGAAGAGAATAGAATAGAATAGAATAGACAAATAAAATTAAATGGACTGAAAATCGAATCACTGCAACCCAACAAGTGTCATGAACACATACATACATCAACTCTTTGCCAAAGCGGCCATTAACGACAGTCTGCAAGTCGCGGCGCAATTAAGAAGCAGTCAAAAACAGATGCAATGCAGCACAATGCGATCGGGAATACAAATTTTTAAAAGCCACGACAACAACAGGTGTTCATAAAAACCGAGTCCACCTTCGTAAAGAAAGTCCCTCCCCCTTCTAAATTATTTTGAATAATTTTATCAACCATCTTCAGTCTATCTTTAAAGTCTGCCATATGGTCATGACACGGCAACTTATAGAACGCTTGCGTTATGCGCGATAAAATGCCAGCAGGTTAAGTGCTCTAATGGACCAGATCCAGACAGGTGCGTCTTATAGGATAGTTTTAAATGGTCCCCGGAAGCGTTGACATCCGCCTGCTCCGCTTTTAAGTCGAAACCAGTCGCTAATCCGATATTCTAGAATGTTCTAGTCTGTTCTGTTATATTCGGCTCCATTCTATTATGTTCTAATCTAGCCTGTTCTAGTCTGTTCTGTTCTGCTCCATTCTATTCTGTTCTAATCTAGTCTGTATGTTTCGAAGCATTCATCGCATACACGTATTAACATTTATTATGTCTGTCTGTATGTAGGCCTATGCATGCATTTTTGAATGCACACAAAAATGTCATGTACATGTATAATAATCAAATCACAATATCAATAATTTAATAAGAGCACCTCACAAACAACTGACTATTATAGTGGGAATGAACTAGCAAACAAATAATATGTGCGCATGTACAGTGCATGCATGCTAAATTAATTAATTAATTAATTCATTCATTCATTCATTCATTCATTAATAATTAATTAAATCATTCATTCATTTATACATTAATTCATTAATTAATTCACTCATTCATTGTCATTCATTCATTCATTATCATTAATTCATTCAATCAGTCATTAATTATTATTCATTCATTCATTATTATTCATCCGTCCATTCAGTCATCCATTCATTTATTCATTATTATTCATCCATTCATTCATTCATTCATTCATTCTATCCATGGACTTTATAGCGCCCCTTCAAGATACCTACTCAGGAGCGCTCCTAGCCCAATCACGGTATGTGCACGTGTGCATGTGTGTATGCTTGTATGTGTCCCAGCTTTTATATATCGCAAAAAGGAGCATCATGAGAGACCGTGCAGTCTGGTCACTATGGCCGCTGGCTTTTTCATTCAGCAGAAAATATAATTGCCTGAAAATTCGTTTCCGTCTTCCTAAGCAAGACATCACTTCACGTCACGTGACGTTCTCCCGCCAAAAGACCGCGTAGTAATTTGTTTTGAAATCTGATATTCGGTCGACGATTGCGGAGCGATATCTGTTGTGAAAAGCAATAAGGCAGAACCGGGAAAGAAGTTCGACGGCGTACGAGTCTCGTATGCTAGAAAAATATCAACACTGCTGTTTCATATGTATATTAACGCTGACGTTTCACGGATTAACTAACATCCATCACTTATGCTCTACGTCTGTCTGTCTGTTTATGTCTGTGTATGTCTGTGTCTGGCTGGTTGTCTGTGTGTCTATTTATGTGGCTGTCCGACTATCTGTCTGCTCGTGTCTGTCTATGTATGTCTGTCTTTGCCTGTTTATATAGTTGCCTATCTATATACGTGACTGTCTCTATCTGTCTGTTTAGGTATTCCTACATATCTGTCTGCGTGTCTGTTTGTCTATCTGTGTTTTTCTGCGCTTGACTGTCCTGCCTTGTCTATCTATCTGCATACATGTATATTAGGGTGGTCGTTAGAAATGAAAGTTTGAATTGAATGTTCTCCAAGGCGCCATTTGGTTCCATTCTCCCCAGAAACATTACACAAAAAGTTTTAAGAGAAAATATTAATATTTAGGACTAGCACAACGTCATCAAAGTTTTACCCTTATAAATAGCAAGTCTTCTAACGCTCAAACAGTAGGTATACAGTCGTGATCGACCAGGAATCTTCAAACCAGGTATCAATTCAACTACTTTTAGTAGGTCCACATTACAACATAATGATGCTATGGTTATTGTAATCATAATCATCAATTTATATAGCGCCACTTCAAGAGAAACTCCTCAAAGGCAAGAAAACCTGTATAACACTCCGCGTCACATAACTTCTCTCATGTCTTTACAAATACTACCTATTCTACCTTGTTGTCATGATTGATAATAATAGCTTACTATTCTTAGACTGTTACACTAATGGAACAGTAATAGTAAATAATAGGGATAAATATAAAATGTTTTGTGGTTTCATCTGTGTACTACGTAATTAATTTATTCTGCAAAATAACCAATATTTCTAACGAGGTCTGATTCCTAAGAAATATTTCTTTTACTACCTGTCATCGTTCATGGGGTTACTAACTTACTGGGTACAAGGAACTGGTGTAATATTACAAAATAACAACAGATTTTAGATGAAAATTTTTTTCTCAGATTTAAGCTAATAATTATGTTTTCACTGAGGCATTATTACTCTGACTCACAAGTTAAATTGTATGTGGTCTTTGCATGGGTTTAAGCTATGGTGCACTTTTCTAAAAGTGATTATGTGTAGTTTTCACGATACACTTCCCTCAAAGTGAAATCTCTGGCATGTTGCCCAAAGAAGGTATTCATCTACCACCAAGAGTGTAGCAATGGGTGTAGCCTTGAGGGTGCTATACTTATTCCTTTGGAATGGTTGGTCGTCTGAGGTGTCCTGGTGGTCACTGCAGTTTCGGCTGATCCAGCTGATTGCTGAGCTTGATGCAGAAATTTTATTTGCACAATGCACATAGCTTACGTGTTTGACACCATCGCCTTTCATGCTAATTTACAATAGCAAGTTAATTTACAGTAGCTAATTAAGGCAGTGTAATATGTGTCCACTCTTGACAGCACTTTCTGTGTCAATTGTTTGACTCTGTGTTCATTCGTCAACTCTAAAAGCATACTTTTAATGGGATAATTATTATATCTTATGAAATAGACAATAATGTGAGAAGGTTATATCAGGCACTCAATTATGATGCTCTCTTTAGAAGTTGTTAAAAAACTGACTCCTACATGTATGTGGTAATGAATATTTCGTAGATCTGTAAAATTATGATCTCAATAGTTTCAACATCTATTTTAATTTATTTCTTTACAGCAGCTCTTTATAGATTTTATCTGTGATGCGCTGTGTCATTCTGCTCTGACTGCCACAGTAAACGAAAATATCATCAGTATTTTTCTGTAGCTCAACTATTATTGAGGTCCTTGTCCGTGTTATAATCAGAATTTATGTTAAGGTTACATGCAATATGCATGTAATACAGAACCTTTAGTGTAACAAAGGATTCCTGTAGATATAAATAAGACATATCAAAAGAACATAGCAATGTGTTGGCTTGCTAGTATAGGTTTGTGGTCATCGATCTCAGGGACTCATGCATCAAATGCTATTGTGATGTTCAATTGTTCATAAGAATATATAATAGACCATTATCAACATTGTAGAAGTTTGGCATACTTGTCAGTTGTGTTTGAGTAAAATAATGTAGTCTTTCTGTTAAAACTAGTCATAGGTTCCAAAATGTGACTTAATATCCGTATACTCAAAAAGACGATGATATTTCGTAAAATTCAAAACTTCAAACACGTTGTGCTAGTCTTAAAAATTTTTCTATGGGGATAATTTTTGGGCTACATCAGTCTTTTACCAAGTGGCACCAAATGCTGGGTTGGAGAAAGAAAAAAACTGAAGTTGAAAATTCACCATCACAGTTGCAACCACCCTAATGTATATACGTCACACAAGCAGACGCACAGACAGATACAGAGGGGCACGTATTATACTCTTCTGTGTCTGTCTGTGCGTCTGCTTGTGTATCTGAATGCGTCAGTCTATCTGTGTTTGCGTCATCGCCTGACTGTCGGCCATGCACTGTCTCTGCATGTCTCTGTATGTCTCTGTATGTATGTGTATGTCTCTGTATGTCTCTGTATGTATATGTATGTCTCTGTGTGTCTGTGTATGTCTATGTATGTCTCTGTATGTCTCTGTATGTCTCTGTATGTCTCTGTGTGTCTCTGTATGTCTTTGTATGTCTCTGTATGTCTATGTATGTCTCTGAATGTCTCTGTATGTCTATGTATGTCTATGTATGTCTCTGTATGTCTGTGTATGTCTCTGGATGTCTCTGTATGTCACTTCGTCTGTGTGAATGCTTGTCTATGTCTCTGTTTCGATCTGAACATAATAGTCAAACTTTTATAGTAATCCTCTTCATATACATGGACAGCCATACACCTGTAACGCACAAGTGTATATATATAATATATGTATAATATATATATATATATATATTAATGTACACTTATATAAGATATATTTATATAAATACATGACAGGTATTTTATTAGCCTTCATAACACCATAATGGAGATGTAGATGATTCCATATAATATAAAAAAATATATATATATATAAATTAAATATATATACACATATATTATATATATATGAAATCACCTACATCTCAAAAATAGTGTTATATATACACTATAGTGTTATATATATACATATACATATGAAATGCTAGATTTATTTATGTTACTGATACTTGCACGTGGACGATATATTCTTGACATTTATTTGAAAGGTTGTTAGTGCCATCGAGAATGACGAGATATGGATCTCCGGAGGCTTGGAAAATATTGACACTTCCAGAGGTGTCTATTTATCTTTGATTATATATATATAAATATATATAACATATATAATATATGTTATATATATGTTATATATATATATATTTATATATAAGTGTATTATTTACACTTCTGAGTACTATGTGCAGAAGGCATAAATACATATGTACGTGTCTCAATTATGCATCAACTTGAATTTAATATATATATATATATATATATATACATATTATATAAGCTATGACTAAAGAGTCAAGAACTATTTATAAGGAAGAATAAACACCTATGGTTCGCATATATAATATATATAAAATATATAGATACATATATACTCAAGACATCAATTTTATATGTGTGCTATAGATGCAAATATCACATATAGTGTATATTTCCATCTACTATGATTATTATTATGTATATGTAATTTATGTATTGCATGTATACATAACATTACATGTACAAACACATTATACACATACACCTAATATATATACATATATAATTATTATGCATATATATGTATGTACATGATATACATAGGTGTAGGTTCTTATCATATGGACATAAAACATACGTATTGAGAGCAATGTGATCTAAGGCTATTAGACCCGGTTAGAATCTGTGTGTGCACGTGTATAAGTGTACTGAGTGCTTATTTTCCATGCTGCTATCTTGTCATGTTGCAGCCCGTCAATGGTATTATACCATGGATCTGGACCATACAGCATGGGTCGAATCACAGGCGTACGGGAGATTTCAGCAGTGGGGGGGGGGGCAAAGATTTTACTTCTGCCCGAAAAATGAATGACGTGGTGGAATTTTCCCAGACAAAAAAGTTGACGACTTTTTTAAGTCATCGGTTAAAATGTCGTAAAAATTACAATTTTTAATTTTTTCCCGGTTCTGCTTGCCCGCAAAAACAGACTTGCTCGAATTTTAGGGGGATATTTGCCCCTTTAACCCCCCGCCTCGTACGCCTATGGGGCGAATGATGGATGGATGGTTCTAATGCTGCTGATGCTGGTGATGTTGATGATACTGGAGCATCTTAATACTCGCTGGGAACATGTGCTCTGCACTTGTTGTAGGAGCCATCTGTGTCTCATTGCTTCATGTGTGTGTGTGTGTGTGGCTGTATATATCTCTGTCTCTGTCTCTGTTTGTCTCTCTCCGTCTCTCTCTGTTTCTCTCTGTCTCTCTCTCACTTCTCTCTCTGTCTCTGTCTCTGTCTCTGTCTCTGTCTCTGTCTCTGTCTATCTCTCTGTCTCTGTCTCTGTCTATGTCTCTCTCTCTGTCTCTCTATCTCTCTCCGTCTCTCTCTGTCTGTCTCTGTCTCTCACTTCTCTCTCTGTCTCTCTGTATCTCTGTCTTTCTCTGTCTGTCTCATTGCTTCTCTGTCTGGCTGTATATATCTCTCTCTATATCTCTCTCTGTCTACCTGCCTGCCTACCTGTTTCAGGCTGTTTGTCTGCCTGTCTGCCTGTCTGTCTCTACCTATAACAAGATTCTCTGTTTATCTCTACTTCTAACTCCATATTTATTTATTTCTCTATGTCATTTTCTATCGCTCTATGTCTCTTTACACGTCTCTCTGGCTTTGAATGTTTCTTTAACGCTATATCTCTCTGTCTCTCCCTGTCTCTCTCTCTGTCTCTCTCTGTCTCTCCATGCCTGCCTGTTTGTCCCTCTGTCTGTCTGTTTCTCCCCAACCTGCAGGATTTCGTATCCCATTCGTTCGTTCTGCGCATGGCAATATACCGAAATGCAACGGTGCGGATATTTGCCATGCATTATGTATGCGCTGCACTTGTGCGCCCTCCCACGACTTTGCACAGCATCGCGTCTTGTTGCTCGTTCTTTGCTTTCGAAGGAAGGAAGGAAGGAACGAACAAACGAACGAACGAAGAAAGGAACGCCTGCCTGGCGAAAGGGGCCTCATCTCCCATTTCGGGTCCAGCGAGAACAGGGTCCCATCTAGCGTGGTTGTAAGACCCCTTCCATCTATAATAGGCTACGTATACGGCGTTGCATATAGGCTACTTGCCTGCACGCTTTACTTTTATTTTTATTTCGCGCATTTCCTGTATATAGCGCCCATTCACGTGTTTTTTGGCTCAAACTCAGAGGCGCTCCGACTACAGCGCGGACACTGAATCGGAGTTCCAAGCCAAAGTACACGAGCAATTGCGAGTGAAGGACTTGCCCAAGCCTCAAGGTCCCTGCGAAACAACTTGAGGTGGATTCGAACCTGCAACTCTACGGCTGCAAGGCGACGAACATACCCACTACACATCCGCGCTCCACAATATATAAGCTTAATAAATCTATTTATATGCACACAAATATGGCAAAAATATATAAATGCGTGGTATAATATGGCGCCAAGTCTGATGGTCGTATTCAAGATGTCTAATAATTGATGTTTGAACAAGATTTGAATTGCTTTTCCTACTTCCTCTCGCTTCCTCTTCGCTCCTCCGCGTATCACATAGTAGTAAACCAATTCTATGGACAGAGGACGAGGAAGAGAAGGAGGAGGATGAGAAAGAGGAAGAGAAGGAGGAGGAGGAGGAGGAGTAGAGGAGAAGGAGAAGGAGGAGGAGGAGGAGGACGAGAAGGAGGAGGAGGAAGAGGATGAGGAGGAGGAGGAGGAGGAGGAAGAGGAGGAGGAGGAGGAGAAGGAAAAGAAATAGGAGGAGGAGGAAGAGGAGGAGGAAGAGGAGGAGGAGAAAGAGAGGAGGAGGCAGTGGTCAGAGATTGAAGGTTGGGGTGGGGTGGGATGGGGAGGAACACGCAATATGCGATGTCCATTATATAGCGCCCGCAGCGATGACAAAGCTGATGACGGATGGACGGAGGGTGGGGAAGAGCAGAGGATGGGGATTCCTGGGCGAGACGGGTGGGGGTAGTACGAAAGGGAAGAGGATGTGAGGGGTGAGAAAGGATGAGGAGGAGTTGGACTATAGGGTCAGAGCTGTGGCGGGGTGGGATGGGGTAGGGTGGGGTTGGGGTGGGGTGTGGTTGGGTGGGGTGGGATGGGGTGATGAATCGACTTTTTCGACGAGAGTTTCTCGCGGATGGTATATAGGGAACCAGATTGTTGAATACGCAACGACCCGATCGCATCGGGTGCGGTAAGGTTCCCGTAAATCGATTAACAGTTTTTTCATCATCTTCTTCTTGTCGGCGGCGGCACTTCTGATTATTTCTTTTGATCGTGGACTACGTTGTCGGGGTGATGGGGTGGTCCTAGTTTTAGTTCTCTATAGAAATGGAGCTATGTAAGTTTGCAGTTCCAGAAACGGTTCTACAAGACATCAGAGTAGATCTAAAGGGTGATAATTCTGGTAGAGGTGACGATGATGAAGACAGTGTGAAAATGATGACGATGACGACGCCGATGATGATGACGGCGATGGTTACGACTATGACGACGATGACGGTGAACTACGACTATTATGACTATGACTATGACTGATCATTGACTATGACTATGACTCTATGAGTCGATGAGTCGATGAGTCTATGAATATGACCATGACCATGACTATGACTATGACGACGATGACGTCGATGACGATGATGACAATGACGACAATGACGATGAAGACGATGACTATGACGATGAAGACGACTATAACGATGACTATGACCATGTCTACGATGACCATGAGGATGACTATGACGATGACTCTGACGATAACTATGACGATGATCATGACTCTGACGACGATGACGTCGATGGCGATGACGATGACGACAATGACGACGACGACGATGACGACGACGACGACGACGACGATGACTATGACGATGACTATGACGATGACGATGACGACGACGATGACGACTGTGACTATGACGACGACGATGATGAGCAATAATATTGGTGGATTTTGTTATTCCAAAATCGTTCGCTCGTGTTCACTCAATCAGCGAAAATCTTTTATCAGCATCTGTCAGAAAAGTCTTTTCTAGAGATGAAAAAATCATTCAGAAGCAAATGCACACACATACAAATACATACACGAATGCACACACAAATGCATACACATACACAAACACATACTCACTCATACACACACATACACGCATACAAATACATATACAAATGCACACACAAATGTATACACATACACAAACACATACTCACTCATACACACGCATACACGCATACAAATACATACAAAAGTGCACACATACACAGGCTTACACACGCATACACACGCATACACATCCATGCATACACACATACATACACTATGATACATGCAGACACATACATACACGCACGCATACACACACATACATAATAATATATGTATATAAATAATAATTCGCATACAAAATATAATGTATATATTTTAATTCGCCTGACAATATTTTGAATTTTTTTACCTGGCTACTTCTTTAACCTGCACATTCCTTTCTTATCTACTGTTTTACTAAAAATTAATTTTTGGTCAGGTTGTTTCATATTCTGAATTTCACAATGTACTAAGGAATAATTCTTGACAATCACGAAAAACCAATTAACGCCAGAGATTCTCTGATTGTATAGACCTATGGTAACTCGACCCAGACCACCACGGACTACTCACTCGGACAACCCTTCTGACTCAACGCAGCGCTCGTGAATAAGCTGGTGCCCCGCGCTTGGCTTTCGAGTGGTGCTTTAGAAATTTTGAGTTTACGATTACGATTACGATTCTTATCGGACTCAATGCGAAAGTCCCGTTGCACCACAGCCACAGATTGTGCGAATAGTTAGAGCGACGAATGACTGTCGTCCGATCGTTTCCTGAATTATCGTCCAACGAACGAATAATATTCGATGACGTTTGACGTTCGAATATAATCTGAACGCGGTGACGTTGTAAGGGACAGACAGAGAGAGACAGACGGACGGTCGGACAGACATACAGACGGAGATGCAGACGTGGAGACAGACGGACGAACAGAGAAAGACAGGCAAACGGATATATAGACAGGCAGACAGACGGGCAGA
>CAMAOG010000228.1:27500-31535 GCA_945859605.1 Lumbricus rubellus | reverse complement strand
GAAGTACACATGAGGGATAAGCAGAAAAAGAGATTAACAGAAAGATCGACGAAGGATAGAGGGGGAATAAGAAAATAAGAAAAAAGGTGGACATGCGAGAGAGAGATAAAGATAGAATTATGGCCGAAAGGCACAGACTGACAAAAGAAATAGAATAATGCACGAAGTTGAAGAGGATTGTAGAAAAATAACTGCATCTTGGTGTCAGACGTTGATTTACATGAAGTGTGTGCAATAATGACTTTACTATGGCGTAGTAAGAACGACTGGAAGGTGTTTGAACCCCACAACCCCTCTCAGCCCGCAGTTCTCACCCTGGGTGAGAGAGACACATAAAGATACAGCAAGCGAGACAGAGAGATATATATATAGTAGATAAATATATAGTTTATATGCAGAGAGGCAAAGACAGAGACAGAGACAGAGACAAAGACAGAGACAGAGGCAGAGACAGAGGCAGAGACAGAGAGAGGAACTGAATGAGAATGGGACGAACAGACTGAATGGTTCGTGGGCAAATATATACCGCCGGTCCTTGTGCCAATGAATGGCACTTGCGACTGAGAAGGTTATTGGGGGTGGGGGAGGTTGGGAGAAGTGGGGGAGGGTGGGGGTGGCATAGGCGCAGTCAATCTGATCGGAAGTGCAGCCATTCTGATCATTAATATTTTGCCGCCTCTCTATCAGAAAAATGGGGTCATTAATATTTGCCGAGCCTTTCACCCACCCACCCACTCAGTCACCCAAACAACCACCCACCCATCCAACCAGCACAGTCAGCCACATCAACCCACCCACCAATCCCTCACGGCACAATGTCCCCCCCACCATCTCCTTTGAGATGAGGAGGTCCGGCGGAGGGTAGAGGCGTCTGGCGGTGGCGCCTGGCGACATTCGTCCCTTTCAATCCGGACATGGAGCGATGAGTGAAGGCGTGTCTGCAGCCATGGGGGGGGGGTGAGTGGGTGGGGGAGTGGGGGTGGGGGGATGAGGGAAGAGACTCAGTCGACGCTAAATGGATTTCTCCATTTCGACGAACGACGCACCCACAACCATGAACCAGCCATTCAAGCAGCAGCCATCCAGCAGCAGAAGCAGCCATCTATAGCAGCAGCGGTCAGCGAAGTCTAAAGATGGCGCCTGTATTGATGCAATGTATTGCAATGTATTGCTGCAATGTATTGCAATGTATTGATGCAATGTATTGCAATGTATTGCTGCAATGTATTGCAATGTATTGATGCAATGTATTGCAATGTATTGCTGCAATGTATTGCAATGTATTGATGCAATGTATTGCAATGTATTGATGCAATGTATTGCAATGTATTGATGCAATGTATTGCAATGTATTGCTGCAATGTATTGCAATGTATTGCTGCAATGTATTGCAGACGAGACACTTAGGCGATATCAGAGACTGATTTATTACATGTATACAAGTATACGTGCATATACAATACATGTATACATGTATATAAGTGTATATATAGGAGTGAGTACAGGAAATATATGTATACTATATATATATATATATATAGTTGTATATATATATATTATATATATATATGGTTTGACAGCCGATGGACTCAGTGAGATGGAAAGAATGAAGTGAAGGAGGGAACCAGTGTATACTGACATTTTTCGTTTTCTTGCTGCATATGATCACCTGTAATATTTCTTATGCATCTTCATCATAATCATCATAGTTCAGGTGATATTCTACCTGAATATAATATTCGCAACCGATATCGACGTCCAAGTGCATCCGAGTCTCTATGTAGATGTGTGTGTGTGTGTGTGTGTGTGTGTGCCTATGTGTGCGTGTGTGTGCGTGCGTCAAACGACAGTCAATAATGACATTATGGCGTGGTAAGTCCCTCTTACATGTATATCCTCTGCTGCTGCAGTTGTGTTTGCCATGCATACATCCCACACGAATTATTCACGTTAGTACACGCATGCATACACGTATCTCGTAGCCTATACATACGAACATAATTATGTGTATATGTTTTCATCATATATTTATATATCCGATCAATATAATCTATATAATTATAACCTATATAGATATACGGATCTATTTTTGAACGGCATCTAATAATATATGCGTGTCCTTTTATGACAGTTTAATCGTGCACTCACGAACCTGTCCGCGGGCATTGATTATGTTCTCAAATCTTCATCGAGTTCTCGCATGAATTAATTACCGACTGATTCATGTTAAAGAACGTGCATTAAAGAACATGCATTAAAGAACATGCATTAAAGAACGTGCATAAAGAACATGCATTAAAGAACGTGCATTAAAGAACATGATTCAAGGAACATGCATTAAAGAACGTGCATAAAGAACATGCATTAAAGAACGTGCATTAAAGAACATGCATCAAAGAACGTGCATTAAAGAACGTGCATTAAAGAACATGCATCAAAGAACGTGCATTAAAGAACGTGCATCAAAAAACATGCATTAAAGAACATGCATTAAAGAACGTGCATAAAGAACATGCATTAAAGAACGTGCATTAAAGAACATGCATTAAAGAGCATGCATTAAAGAACGTGCATTACTGAACATACATTAAAGAACATACATTAAAGAACATGCATTAAAGAACGTGCATTAAAGAACGTGCATTAAAGAACATACATCAAAGAACGTGCATTAAAGAACGTGCATTAAAGAACATGCATTCAAGAACATGCATTAAAGAACATGCATTAAAGAACGTGCATTAAAGAACGTGCATTAAAGAACATGCATCACAGAACGTGCATTAAAGAACGTGCATTAAAGAGCATGCATTAAAGAACGTGCATTAAAGAACATGCATTAAAGAACATGCATTAAAGAACATGCATTAAAAAAGTGCATTAAAGAACATGCATTAAAGAACGTGCATTAAAGAACGTCGTCGATATGTCTGTGATGAGTGCATGGCTGATGATCTGAGCTTAACTTCCTCAAAGGAATTCAACTGCAGCGGTGAAATATGAAGTTACTCATGACTGTATATACACTGTACAGGGTACGCCAAAAAAAGACCCTCCCCCTACTTTTTTGCCATGGCAATATCTTGGCCAGAAGTAAGAATTTCGAAATGAAAATTTACAGTCCTGCAAGGACAATTCATATCTACAGTTTTTTTCTACACGTGATGTCCAGCCTTCATTAGAATATTTCAAACAGAACGAAAGTTATACCACTGCTCCATGACATTAACAATGTGAATTACTTGCATACGCGCGTAATTCATTGTTTTCGATTTCAGAACACGTGTCTGAAGTGGATACGTATATCTCTGCAGTCTATATTATAAATAGAATTTAATATACTCCTCTGCTTCTCTTTGTCATTCATGCATGCATGTTAATCCATGAACTTGCGCACTTATTCGACATTTGATTGTGATCACATGCATCATCGCTCTCGTATACATGTGTGCCTCCACGCCCTCCATGGATCTGACGCTAGTCTGAGTGAGTGTGCGTGTGAGTGTGTGAGTGTGTGGGGATGCAGTGCATGCAGATTGGAATTGACAAACCAATCAACGCGAAGGTTTTCTTCCATTGAATCACAAACACAAGATGATGATGATGCGACTTAATGCTCTTCTTAAACTCGATATTCAAACCCTCTCCCTCTCTGTCTGTCTGTCTGTCTGTGTCTCTGTCTCTGTCTCTGTCTCTGTCTCTCCCTCTCCCTCTCCCTGTCTGTCTGTCTGTCTGTCTCTCTCTCTCTCTCTCTCTCTCTCTCGCTGCTGCTAATACTTATGTTGTTGCTGTTTCCCATCACACATCATAATATGCATTATGCAATGTACAAATTCAACTTCATTCGTTGCAGATGATTCATGCACTGCATCCAGTCGATCTCTTCTTCTCCTTCTTCTCCTATATTTCCTTTTTTCATTGTACATCCGAGAGACGATTATTGGAATTATGTGCACATGCTGCCAATGTCTATGAGTATAAGAGTGGATCATGTTATTATATCTTCATACATTCTCTGCAGAGACATTGAACAGG
>CAMAOG010000228.1:10000-22500 GCA_945859605.1 Lumbricus rubellus | reverse complement strand
CATACTAGGCCCATACTGGTTCCAGAGTGGAAGGAATGCTAGGTTGACTGACTGACTGGCTGACTGACTGACTGACTGACTTACTGACTGACTGACTGACTGACTGACTGACCGACTGACCAACTGACTGACTGACTGACTGACTGAAGCTTATACGACTGATCATGGGGTGAGTGATGAAGTATCTATATATTATACGGTGACTGACTTGCAAGTCTTGTTGTGCCTGAGTTCCGCTGCTTCGGCAGAGACAAGTTTATCGCTCGTTCGAATCTCTTCGAGTACTTGATGCAGACTGTCCGAGCATCGCTTCGACGGTTCATCCCAGTAGTCGTGAGGACAATCACCAGACGATGGCGACTTGCGACAGATCGCTCCGTTCCCTGCAAAAAAGTTATTCTCAAATTAAATCTATTCTCAAATTAAATCTATTCTCAAATTAAATCTATCATCATCTTATCTTTTCAAACGGCGCTACACAAGTGATTAGATCATTAAGCAATAAAAGTGGCAGCATGTTCTGCCGTGGTTGACCTCTTCAACTTTCTGTCATCGCATTGTATTATACAAACCTCGTTTGCGTTAATTCTATGAATGGCAAAATTATGATGAATGCCAACGTCACAGCCTCACGTGATTCGAATTGTTTCGATTTGGAATTGTGACGATGATGAATGGCGATAGATGCATGTAATAGGGAGACGACGACGATGACGATGATGATGATGATGATGACGATGATGAGAATTGAACCGTGGACGACGACGATGTGACTGTGTACGAACGCATGAGAAGAACTACTTATCCAGCAGCTGATCATCATCATGTAATGCGGAACGGTTTTATCGAGTCAGTTAGGAGAGACTTTCATTCAAACCATATTATACGCCTATAGCTCACACAACGACCGTCTGGCATTTCAAATGCCCATCGCATTAACCCTTTGGGACCCGTTAAGCCACATACATGTAAGCGGATGCCGTAAGATCGCGTGCCCCAAATTACGCGGCCACACGCAAACAGGTTGGCCAAGTTTTATACCCCAAAGCAGTTTAATGCTTAGCTCGTTATTAGACGCATGGTTTGTTATTACAGCTCAATGTTCAACCATTATAAGTTGCCCTTCTCAAGCTCTCTGCGTCTATATTATTATGTGTGTATATGGAGATCGCCTTACTGCAGCTCCTCTCTTAGACTACCTCTTCTTTTGTCTCTGTCTGATCGTTTCCTATAGTATACACAGATCCATGCAATATCGTTTATGGCTATATACAATTCCCTTCTATGGCGAGGAAAGTTGAAGTTGGAGGATGGCAGAGGAGGAGGAGGAGGAGGAGGAGGAGGAGGAGGAGAAGGAGGAGGAGGAGGAGGAACAGAGAGGAAGCACACAGAGTAAGACAGAGAATGGCAAGCAGAGCGAGCAAGAAGGTTGCATGCAGAAGTTGAGGCAGAGAACACTGCAAGGGCAGACACAGGGAATCGAGCAGAATTGAAAGAAGCGAGCAGGATAATAATTGGCCGGCTTTGTATCGATGAAGAGATTGGGATGGACTGCAGTAGCCTCATGAGCGTCATGAGCCTCATGAGCGTCATGAGCCTCATGAGCGTCATGAGCGTCATGAGCGTCATGAGCGTCATGAGCGTCATGAGCGTCATGAGCGTCATGAGCGTCATGAGCATCATGAGCGTCATGAGCATCACACAGGTGCAGCAGTTGTCCAATATTAGATTCAAAGGATCTTCAGACAAACAGAAGAATTGTCAGTCAACTTTACAAATAATCAGCCAATCAGAGGACGAATCGAACGAACGAACGAATTAATCGAACGATTTGGAATGAATGAACGAAGGAAACGAACTCAACAACGAATGAAGGAAGAAATTGTCGATTGAAGATTAGAAGAGAAGGAAAAGGATGGAGGGAGAGAGAGAGAGAGAGAGAGAGAGAGAGAGAGAGAGAGAGAGAGAGAGAGAGAGAGAGAGAGAGAGAGAGATAAGGAGAAGAGGAGGAGGAAAAGAAGGAGGAAGAAGAGGAGAATATGAAGAAGGGAGTGAATGCAAGAGATGGACCATGCAGCATGAGAGATGGAGGAGTCAAGGATTGAGAGGAGGATGGGATGGGACAGTTAGAGGACACAGCAAGTGGACGGTATACGTGAAGGACAGTCCCCGAGGGAGTGGCGCCTTGCAGCATTCTTTGTGGCGTTTGGCACTGCAGGTTGAATAGATCTCTGTGGTTGATTGCTTTTCTTGAGGACTTTATTATTTGCCTGTCACGATGTGTCACGTGTTACCCCGATGAATTAATCGCCCGAGGAAGAAGAAGAAGAAGAAGAAGAAGAAGAAGAAGAAGAAGAAGAAGAAGAAGCAGAGACGTATCAAAGAAGCATATACGTGACATGTCTGTCTCTGTCTGTCTCACTGGCCATGTCACTGTATGAATCTTTGGCCATGTTTCTTTCTGTCTCACTTGCTATATCTTTGTCTGTCTCTCTGGCTATATCTGTCTGTTTCTTTGGCTATGTGTATGTATGTCTCTTTTGCTTTGCTCTCTGTCTCTATGTTTCTCTGCCTCTCTGGCTAACTCTAGGTCTATCTTGAGAATGAGGAAGAGGAGGAGGAGGAGGAGGAGAAAGAGAAGGAGCAAGACAAGGAGAGGTGGAGGCAAGGAGGAAGAGGAGGAGGAGGAGGTGGATGTTCAGCTGTATAGATTAATTGCACAACGAGCCAACCACTATTGCGCTGTATACGAATGACGTCACCGTACTCTGACACATCACTGCAATCGCTTAGCAAGAGCCATGCAATGAATGCATTCAACCATCGCTACTGAACGTTCGTCACGAATCGCTTATTCCATCATTGAGTATTACCTGCACACTTCCGACAAAACACGACCTGCAGATGAGTTGAGAATAGAGGCGATTGACAGAGGACCGTGTAAAGGGCAACAGACCAGGAGATCACGCCATGGAAGGGATGGTGGTGGTTGCGGTGGTGATGGTGTGGTGGTGGTGGTGTTGGTGTGGTGGTGGTGTGGTGGTGGTGGTGTGGTGGTGGTGGTGTGGTGTGGTGGTGGTGGTCTGGTGGGGGTGGTCTGGTGGTGGTCCGGTTGTCTGGTGGTGGTGGTGGTGGTGTTGGTGGTGATGGTGGTGGTGGTGTGGTCATACGGGGGCAATACAACAGAGTGACATCTTCAGGAAGACAGCAAATCGTTAATCGCCAATATTTCTGGTTTTGCATTATGCAGTTTTGGACTAAAATCCCGAGACATCGTATCTTTAAAAAAAGCATTTGATACGAGGCACCATCAATGCTGCTGCCGTCAGAGCCTCCTTTCATCTCTTTACGCCAGCGCCCAGCGTGTTATCCATTACTCTACGGTCCCCTTCTGTTCTGTGTCAAACATTATTTCCCGTGTTATCATTATTGTTGTTGTTGTCATTATTATTTTTATCACATATTATTATTATTATTATTGTTATTATTATTATTATTATTATTATTATTATTATTATTATTATTATTATTATTATATCACAATTATTAGGCGTCATTATCCAATCATTAAGTGTCGCTCGATGGTAGACCTGGGAGTCGACCCCCAATAAGTCGACCCCAGTCGACTTGGTCATCCCAAGTCGGGTCGGGTCGTTTCTGCTCACCGCAACTGACCCCAAGTCGAATTTTCTAGAGAGAAGTCACTTGAAGTTGTTTTTACCCCAAGTCGACTTAAACCGACTTGATACACAAACATAGTTAAATTTGTCACTTTAAACCATTGATCGTGAGACTAGGACAACATTTGTGCAGCTTTTGTAGTGTGTTTAGGCTTACAAGAATGAGTGATGCCTTTGCTAAACAGAGACTTAGCCTACACTGATTATTTTACCCGTAGGCTATCGCGCAGACTGCCGTCTGCCGATCTATTCATTATAATTTGTTATTCCATGCTAAAACCACGCTTAGGCATGTGCTTAATTAAAACGGTGAAGCAAAATGTTACTAAAATATTAGCACGTGTGCTTATCTTGGCATGAACATGACAATGAGCAAATCAGTGAACTTCAAGTGGTCAGTGAATTAGGCCCAAAGGAAGCTGGATCTACAAGGTCTATAATAAATCGATAGTTTGGCGCTACTTTGGTACGCTGCATCTGCAGGTGTCTGCAGACGGAAAAGCTATTCTATACGGGCCAATTGAACAGTGAAAGATTTTCAGTGAGTATAGACCGGATGATGCGCTTGCAATGCTATTTGCTAAGTTGGGGAATGATGTTAGTGGCCGAATAATTACGACAACGGACTTACAATTAAAATTATCATCATTACACACCATTCAGTGCAACTAGTTCGCGGTTCCCCCATTTTGTCTTAGACTTTGCGCGTTTTACAAATTTATTCAATATTAGGCTAAAACTAATAATAAAAAAATAATAATGAATGTAATCTGAATAATCACAGACAATGGGCAAGCTAAAATTCATAGGCCTAGTAATTTACCATCGCAATGTCTAGGCTACTAGGTGACCCAAAGCATCACAAAACTATTCAAACTGAAACGCAAACAGCCTGAAATGGGCTTAATAAAACTTTAACAAATTCATTCATCAATTAAGTGTGGAAGCATCATTAGCCTACCCATTGGTTGGCCTATATGAAATTAATGCTTGCCATGAAAAATTCGCTTCACTTCTTGCATTAGTAGCCGTACGTAGACCTAGGCTAATGACTATTATCATGTCAGAAGTCGACTTCAAGTCGGAAGTCGGTTGTTTTTCTGCCAAGTCGGGTCAAGTCGTTTTGACTCCAACAAGTCGACTTCAAGTCGACCTCAAGTCACTTTAGGGCCAAGTGGGGTCAGATTAGCTGACCAAAGTCACTCCCAGGTCTACTCGATGGCGCTGAGTAGAGGTGTGCGAAGGATTTTGTTCCTGCAGTGCAACGCTATCCGTCTCGATGTACATGTATACATGTATTATTATGTATACATGCATACATGTATACATGTATACTATTGTATAGTTGTATACATGTATACATGCATACATATGTATACATGTATTTTGCAGAACTCAAACTCACACGTTGCAAGTTATTGAGTTTTACACGTCGTGCAGCTAATCGGTTACGGCGCCTAGATGACTATCAGCTCATCATAAGAAAGAGAAGATGGAGCTTCTTAGACTGCAGCAGCAGCAGCAGCAGCAGCCGATCAAATAGGTTCTCATCACAGACCGATGTTAAATAGAGGAACAGAGGAAAATATGACGTATTACATAGAGAGGAGGAGGAGGAGGAGAAGGAGGAGGAGGAGGAGAAGAAGACATCAAAGAGAGACGACATCTGCAGTTGAAGATGAGGGAACATAAACAGATGATAGACAGGAACAGACAATGTACATGTACATGTACATATACAATGTACATATACAATGTACATGGGTGAGTAGTTGAGTATGATAAGAACAACAGCTGATGAGAAGACATGTCGAGGAACAGGAACATAATAATATGCACCATGCATTGCACCATTGCGCCCATGCATTGCACCATTGCGCCCATGCATTGCACCATTGCGCCCATGCATTGCACCATTGCGCCCATGCATTGTACCATTGCACCCATGCATTGCACCATTGCGCCATTGCGCCATGCATTTCACCATGCATTGCACCATTGCACCATGCATTGCACCATTGCACCCATGCATTGCACCATTGCGCCATTGCGCCATGCATTTCACCATGCATTGCACCATTGCACCATGCATTGCACCATTGCACCCATGCATTGCACCATTGCGCCATTGCGCCATGCATTTCACCATGCATTGCACCATTGCACCATGCATTGCACCATTGCACCCATGCATTGCACCATTGCGCCATTGCGCCATGCATTTCACCATGCATTGCACCATTGCACCATGCATTGCACCATTGCACCCATGCATTGCACCATCCTACCAGTCAATCTCTAGAAATTCATCTGCTTTTCGCCCTGTCAAAGCTCAATCTAATACTAGGCGGTTTACTATTAAATCTTATGGCACTAAAGTATGGAACACAATACCAGTTGACATTCGTCAATCGAGTAGTCTGCAGGTATTTAAAAAGAAACTTCGTGTTCTTCTACTCTCCTCCACTAATGCTACTTGAAGTGCACATGACCATGTGTAGTTAAGATTTTAGTTAAGTACTTAGTTAAGTTTGTTTCTCTATATGCTCTTGACAATATAAGCTTTTCTGCAATCTGTCATCACCTAATTTGTTTTAGTCTCTTTCTTTTCAGCTATCTTGATTAATTTTTTCTTGGGACTTTTTTACTTGGGTGACCCTTCCCAGCGGGATGTCCATCCCTTTTGGGCCCCCCTTTGTAGCCAATGCATGCATGTTTTGTACTTTTATTGTTTTCTTGTTTTCTGGTTGCAATAAAGTGAATTGTATTGTATTGTATTGTATTGTATTGCGCCATTGCGCCATGCATTTCACCATGCATTGCACCATTGCACCATGCATTTCTCGCTGTATTCTTGGTTGTACTCCATCTTATCTGCGCGTCCTCTGTCGTCCTGTCTCTGACATTGAAGCGCGTCGGGCCCTTCGCTCCGCTGCGAAGGGACAACTGCTTGTTCCACGGGCTCGCTTAGCTACCAGACAGCGCCGAACCTTCTCGGTTGTGGGACCGTCAATCTGGAATGACCTCCCCTCAAACCTCCATCTCCTCCATCTGACCAGTCAATCTCTATTTCTCAAGTCTCTTAAATCTTTTTTCTTTGGTCGTGGCTGGGCTGGGAGCGCCTCTGAGTAGTTTCTTGAAGAGGCGCTATATAAATTCTAATAATGAATGAATGAATGAATGCATTGCACCATTGCACCAAAAAAACAAAGAAAATAGATAGTCACTTATTCACGCACACACTCACTCACATTGCTTGCTCAGTCTCTCTCACTCACTCGCTCACTCACTCACTCGCTCACTTACTCACAACATAATATAATAAATAGGTCTATAAGTCTATTGTTTCTCTATTGTTTCCAAGTCGAGAAATACAATCGTGAGCGTCTAGAGACAAATATTTAATTCAAGTCGAAGCCGGAGGCGTAAGATGGGTATGTCTGGTCTCTTAGCGGCTGAATCAAATCCGTTTCGGTTAAAGTCAGCTGCCTGCGACTGCTTGAGACTCGTAAAAGAAGCAATCATGCCAACGGCGGCGGAAGCACTGAGCCGCTGCCACAGCCTTCTAATGGCTTGGCCAAATCCGTTCATGGTGAATTTAGCCGCTGACGGTTCAGACCTGCTGCTGTATGGCGGCATACATATAGACGCCATCAATCGGCTGCAGCCCTACCATCCTACCATCCTGCCATCCTACCATCTTACCATCCTGCCATCCTACCATCCTACCATCCTACCATCCTACCATCTTACCATCTTACCATCCTACCATCCTACCATCCTGCCATCCTACCTTCCTACCATCCTGCCATCCTACCATCTTACCATCTCTGTCAGCGTCAGACGTCGATGAAAAATCAGGGAGAACGAAGGTGTGACGACGGGGGGATGAAGTGAGAAATGAAGAAATGAAGGAAGAAGAAATGAAGGAGGAAGAAATGAAGGAAGAAGAAATGAAGGAAGAAGAAATGAAGGAGGAAGAAATGAAGGAGGAAGAAATGAAGGAGGGACTGCATACAAAGAATATCCTCCGCCAGGGGCGGATAGAAGGAGCAAATCTGGCCATTTAGAAATTTGCGCATTTCTCACCAGCTACATGTATGCTGGAGGGGGAAATGGACGTGCCCCCCCCCCGTCCGGTTCGTAGACCCCCTCCATTACGGCTTTCAACAATACAGTGGGAAAAGGTGAGAGAGAAGACAGAGAAAAAGGGTGAAACAGTAGGGTAAGACTTTAAAAAATCAGCACTTTTGGCGGGGAAAATGGAATGGTTTTTGTTGAAATGGTATCTGTTTGGGTATCTTTTTCCGACAGTGAGTGACATTTTTAATAAATGACTAAAAAAGGTCATTAGATTTTATGGCAACGCCAAAGATCAACGAAACTTTTTATGACCCAAGACCGAAACGTTTGCCCCCTTTGAAAATTTCTGTATCAGTTCCCGTCCTCCTCTTCCTCCTCCTCCTCCTCCTCCTCCTCCTCCTCCACATCCTTCTCCTCCTCCTCCTCCTCATACTACAACTACAACTACTACTACTGCTACTACTACTACTACTACTACTACTGCTGCTGCTGCTGCTGCTACTACTGCTACTACTGCTACTACTGCTACTACTGCTACTACTGCTGCTACTGCTGCTGCTGCTACTACTACTACTAGCCTACTACAACTACTACTGCTATACTATTATACTGACCTACTACCACGACACATATTATATCCGTGTACGGTGGTTGTCAGTATTCTTGGGCGTAGCAAGGAGGAAGGGTGAGGAAGAAAAGTCTCACAGAGAGTCAGAGAGTGATGCAGAGAGGCAGAGAGATAAAGAGCTATACACAATGGTAGGCAGAGGGACAAACAGGAGAGCAGAGAAAAGGATTGGTCGCCTTGTAATCTAATCGAGTAGAGACGACGACGACGACGACGACGATGACGACGACGACGACGACGACGACGACGACGACGACACGACGACGACGACGACGACGACGACGACGACGACGACGACGACGACGACGACGACGACGATGACGACGACGACGATGTCGTCAGCGGAAATCGAACGGATATGAGAGATGAGTGGATGAGCTGCGCCTGCATGACAAAATCAGTTTCCATACATCCATACATCCATCCACCCATCTCTTCATCAACCCATCCACCTATCCATCAATCCATCCATCCATCCACCCATCCATTCATACATCCATACATCCATCCATCCATACATCCATCCATCCATCCATCTCTTCATCAACGCATCCACCTATCCATCAATCCATCCATCCATCCACCCATCCATTCATACATCCATACATCCATCCATCAATCCATCCATCCACCCATCCATTCATACATCCATCCATCCATCCACCCATCCATCCCTCCATCCATCCATCCATCCATCCATCCATCTCTTCATCTATCCATCCACCTATCCATCCATCCATCCATCTATCCACACATCTCTTCATCCATCCATCCATCCATCCATCCATCGATCCATCCATCCATACATCCATCCATCCATCCATCCATCTATCCACACATCTCTTCATCCATCCATCCATCCATCCATCCACCCATCCATCCACCCATCCATTCATACATCCATACATCCATCCATCCATACATCCATCCATCCATCCATCCATCTATCCACACATCTCTTTATCCATCCATCCATCCATCCATCCATCCACCCATTCATCATTCCATCCGTCCATCTTCCACCAAAACCGACTCCTGCGGTAAGTCAAGATTTGTCTGCAGATCAGAATCGATTCTCGTCTTTCGTTGACCAATCAGCTTCTATCTACGATGACTAAAACAAAATCAATCGACGAACAGAAAATATTAATATTATTATTATGTCAATGGACGATTTCAATGTCCACACCCCCCTTCCAGTGCAGCAGCTGTCACGTGTCACGTCGTTTACCATAATAATTATGACGTTTTGTGTGGCAATCCTTCTATACCAAATGATTTCTGATTTGGTAGAACCAGCCTACTAGAATGTGTTCATGTTTTCGAATTGTATCACATATTATAATTCTTGCGCTATAAACTACTGTTCATTTTGCATTGAATTGTGACACGTGCTGTGCATCATTGAAATGTCGCATGCTTCTAAATTCATGTAAGCTTATTCGGCTACTAGGCAATGTAGGCACAAACCTTTTCTTGCGAATCTGACGCAACACAAATATGTTCAAAACTAGAAATCCATGCGTCGTCCTATTCCTGTAATGAGACAACACTGAGCCACACACAATCAACCTTCCACCCCCACAGTCATAGTCGCAATTTTAAAACCAGGGGGGGCACAAGGGTTTAGCCTTCGCTACAACAATAAGGACGATGGCAACTTTATACCATTACTCCATCTGCTAAAGTCGCTCTAAAAAAACCCATACCTAATCCGCTTCAGAATTCTCTCCGTAACTTAGAACTCTCCAGTCTCCTCCACAATACTCCCTGCATCCCAGATATCTACTTTTTCCGGCTCCTCTCATCCATCATCCACCGGACTTTCCATTCGAAATAAAAGTCAGACCTCTCCAAGAAAACTTGACCTGCATCAACCTTTCCATTACCTGGACGACACTCACCCTCACAACTACTCCAGTACTCCTGCTCTACTGCCACCTTTCGTCCTTTCGTAACCGGACTACGACATCCTTCAGCGTATACTCTTCTTCTCGACAACTCTTCTGACTAGACACAGCACTTGTGAATAAGCTGGTACTCTGTTTGACTTCCGAGTGGCGCATTAGAAGTTTGCAGCATCTCACAAACATAACATATACAAATAGCCTATAATAATAATTAGGCCTATATATATATATTATATATATATAGCCTAAATCTGTTAATAGACTGTTATATATATATATATATACGGTATATATATATATATTGACATACTGTATGGTATAAGAACTCAATGAACAAATGACACATGAAAGATCTCAGTTTCGTATCTTAGCGACACAACTGGATTTGCTCTGAATAGTTATATATTATGAAATTATGTACAGCGAAGATATTTAATATATATATATATATTATATGCAGATATCTGTGTGTATATATATATATTATATGCAGATATCTGTGTGTGTATATATATTATATGCAGATATCTGTGTGTGTATATATATTATATGCAGATATCTGTGTATATATATATGCAGGGATTGCAGAGGACGGACTATAGTCTGACTTAAGGATTGGTCTAATTAATTTTTTGCGTGTGGTTGACTGCTTGCTGCTGCAGCGGCGGTGGTTCTCCGATGACTGATTAATCGAAGTCAGAAGGTCAATAATTATTCTGTGCATTAGGATTTCGTCTTTCGTCAGACATTAATATTGCAACATTTCCTTTCACTGCTCGTCTACCTCTTCTCCTCTCATCGCCTTCTTCCACCTCCTCTTTCCGCTTCTCTACTTCTCTGTACCTCTATCTCCCTCTCTCTCTCCCCTGCCGTCCTCATTCGCTCCTGCATACTAATCTTTTCTTCTCGACTTCTAATGTTTTTCTCTTCCACCCTGTTCTCCACCTCCTCCCCCTCTCTCTCTGTGTCTGTATGTATGTCTGTCTGTCTGTCTGTCTCTCTCTATCCCTTCCTCTTCCACTTCTTCTTCCCGTTTTAGTTCCCGCTTTTCACCTTCTTCCCTCTGCTTCTTCCTCCTTCTCCTTTGCTGCTCCTCCTTCCCCATTGTTCTTCTTCTTTTCTTCCTTTTTTGCTAGTCTTTCCTATTCCTTTGTATTTTTAGAGAGAAAGAGAAAGAGAAAGAGAGAGAGAGAGAGAAAGAGAAAGAAAGAGAGACAGAAAGACAGACATACAGATAGTGAGAGACAGAGACGGAGACAGAAAGCGCGACAGTGCAAAGCTGGCGCAGTTGATAATAGAAACAGGAGCGACTGAGACGATTAAGGTGAGGTACGAAAGTAATTTCCTGGTCTAGCACGACGCCAAGGTCACGGACCGAGGTGGAGAAAGTATAGTCTGGAAATTCAGCAGAGAGTGTGTCAGGTCGACCCGAGTTGCAGTCCTAACCGAAAGAGGTCATGTGATCGTCTCAACTCACTCCATGCTGTGCGATGATGATGATGATGATGATGATGATGATGATGATGATGATGATGTTGATGATGATGATGACGACGACAACAACGATGATGATGATGTTGATGATTATATGGGTCGGGTGCTAATGGAGTTGGACGGATGATGATATGTGATCGATGGAGTGGAAGATGGAAGTAGAAGCCTTGATTTCTGTTTGGTCGGACGAAAACGGATTGGATGGAATGGACGGAATGGCGATTGGTGACATCGATAAATAAAGAGAGAGTAGATTGGGAGAAGGACGTGGAGGAGGAAGAGGAGGCGGAAGAGGAGGAGGAGGAGGAGGAGGATGAGGAAGAGGATAAGTAGGAGGAGTATGAGCAGGAGTATGAGCAGGAGTAGGAGCAGGAGGAGACGGAAGATGAGGACTGATTGGTTGAGACGTCGAAAGGTGGATTCAGTGTCAGTGCAACATCGACTGCGAACGAATCCAAAAGCAAACAACACATCGACATCATCTCTTCTAATAGAAAAGAAGACTAAAACAATCATATTATTATGATTAAGACTGATGCTACTATAAACAATCATATTATTATGATTAAGACTGATGCTACTATAAACAATCATATTATTATGATTAAGACTGATGCTACTATAAACAATCATATTATTATGATTAAGACTGATGCTACTATAAACAATCATATTATTATGATTAAGACTGATGCTACTATAAAC
>CAMAOG010000228.1:0-5000 GCA_945859605.1 Lumbricus rubellus | reverse complement strand
TTAAGGAATTTCTGAAAATATCCAGTGTTATCGAACAAATCTAATCATGTGCGACACAATCATGTGTGACACAACATGTGTGACACATTCATGTGTGACACAATCATGTGTGACACAATCATGTGTGACACAATCATGTGTGACGCAATGTCATGTGTGACACAATCATGTGTGACGCAATGTCATGTGTGACACAATCATGTGTGACATAATCATGTGTGACGCAATGTCATGTGTGACGCAATGTCATGTGTGACGCAATGTCATGTGTGACGCAATGTCATGTGTGACGCAATGTCATGTGTGACGCAATGTCATGTGTGACGCAATGTCATGTGTGACGCAATGTCATGTGCGACGCAATGTCATGTGTGACGCAATGTCATGTGTGACGCAATGTCATGTGTGACGCAATGTCATGTGTGACGCAATGTCATGTGTGACGCAATGTCATGTGTGACGCAATGTCATGTTGACAGAATGCCTTACACATCGGTGATGCACGAACGACATTCATTTGGTTGTGATCACAATACAAATATTATTCATTTTCAGGATGATAAACTGCAGGTGAAAAGAGGGTCGTGACGTTTCCTATCCCAAGAATTTGGTTTGAACCAATAACGACATTTCTATCGTCATCCAATTAACCCTATAACGTCCGTGAGACGGATTAGGCGAGTGTATCAAATTCAAAATGCGAATTAAATGCCCCACAGACAGAGACTAAGGCAGACAGACAGAGACAGGGACAGACACGGCGGCATAAAGACAGGGACAGAGACAAAGAGGATAGTGGTAAACGTTGTGTTAAAGGTAACTAAAGGGCAGCGGTATAATTATGGATATAGATAGATACATGTAAGCATCAAGGTCACACACACATGCACACTCACACGCACACACACTCACATACACACAATACACACACACACACACACACACACACACACACACACACACGCTTAAACACATATACACACACATACACACGCATACACACACGTATATACACACGCATGCACACACGTATACACACACATACACACACACGCACACACGCACGCACACACACACACAGCATGTAGGCGGTGCTGTTTATTCAGCGCTGCTGTTTGGCATGCAGTCCTATTAGATTACATTTTCTTTAGAGCGCCGCAGAAATTGATAAAGCGCTTTCAGCATTCTCCGTATCTGCTGCAGCAATCACTTCAAATGCTTAGCAAAGGTCGTCAATTATTTAGCAAGGGACCAACATACCGACCGAACCACCCACCCACCCACCTACCTACCTACCGACAAACCTACCGATCTGCAGAGTGCCGACCGACCTACCAGTCCACCGACCTACCGACCGACTGACTCACCGACCCACCGACCTACCGACCCACTGACCCACCTATCAACCGACCCACCGACCTACCGACCGACCTACCAACCGACCCACCGACCGACCTACCAACCGACCCACTGACCCACCTATCAACCGACCCACCGACCGACCTACCAACCGACCCACCGACCTACCGACCCACCGACCTACCGACCGACCCACCGACCTACCGACCCACCGACCCACCGACCTACCTACCCACTGACCCACCTATCAACCGACCCACCGTCCTACCGACCCACCTATCAACCGACCCACCGAACTACCGACCCACCGACCCACTGACCCACCGACCGACCTACCGACCGACCCACTGACCCACCTATCAACCGACCCACCGACCTACCGACCCACCGACCCACCGACCCACCGACCTACCGACCGACCCACCGACCACCTCAGAGGTACCTATACGACGACCATGGATCGATAGAAACCACGCTCCAGTGCTTAAACACTAAGCGATTCAACCGAACACACATACTCACACTCACACCTGCACACTCACATACGCACACACATACACACGCACACACTCTCACATTCCCACGCACACATACGCACACACATACGCACACACACTCAGGTGCGTGTATTATACAAGTGGATTGATGGATGGATGGATGAATGTTGGTTTAGCCATTATTAATGCAATTTCGATTGCAGCTGTCGTCGTCGTCGTCGTCGTCGTCATTTTCAAGCAGTCCATTATATCTAAGCATAATATCCGTAATCGATCTCTCTTCTTCTTCTTCTTCTTTGCTCAATGATGATGGACCAACGCAACGACGACGACGACGACGACGACGACGACGATTGTTCACTTGAGATATTATGATACACGAGAACGTATAATATGACGCTATAGAAAAGAACATGACCAGGTTGGAAAGGGTACAAAGAGAGGAGAATGGGTTGGAAAGGATACAAAGAGAGGAGAATGGGTTGGAAAGGATACAAAGAGAGGAGAATGGGTTGGAAAGGATACAAAGAGAGGAGAATGGGTTGGAAAGGATACAAAGAGAGGAGAATGGGTTGGAAAGGATACAAAGGGACATGTCTATAGTCTTGACAGAACATAGCAGGATAAGAACAAGTTGAAGAAGACATAACAAGTAAACTGGGCGGAAATGGCATGATAGCGTATCCCGTGTGTGATAGTGTTTCCATACTCCATAGATAGCGTAAAATATGTCATAGGCGGACAGACAGACAGACAGACTAGGTTGGACAGACAGACACACGCACAAAGACATCCAATGCTCTGACTGTGACGGTCTTCATAGTCTTGATTGTCATTGGCTGAGTGTATGTGTGGGTGTCCCTATGTTTTGTCTCTGTGTCTGTTCTATGTGTGTTGGTCTGTGTCTCATTCAGAATTTTTACTTTGCAGTATTTCTCGCTCTTAACTCTTTCACATTCTTTTACGTCTGTCTCCCTCCCACCAGATAAGGACAGATACGCTTTCGCCTCCTCATCCTCCGTCTTCACTTCATCCTCTTCCTCCTCTTCCTCACCTTCTCCTCCTCCCATTGATTCTTCTCCTCCTGCTCTCCCGCCTCCTTCTCTTGTTCCTCTTGCTCCTCCTCCTGCTTTTCTTACTTCTCCTCCTGTTCCTCTTGCTCCTCCTGCTCCTCTTGCTTGTCCTCCTGCTACTCTTGCTCCTCCTGCTCCTCCTGCTCCTCCTGCTCCTCCTCCTGCTGTCTTGCTCCTCCTCCTGCTTCTCTTGCTCCTCCTCTTCCTGCTCCTCTTGCTCCTCCTCTTCTTGCTCTTGCTCCTCCTCTTCCTGCTCTTGCTCCTCTCTTCCTGCTCTTGCTCCCTCTCTTCCTGCTCTTGCTCCTCCTGTTCTTGCTCTTGCTCTTTCTCTTCCTGCTCTTGCTCCTCCTGTTCTTGCTCTTGCTCTTTCTCTTCCTGCTCTTGCTCCTCCTCTTCCTGCTCTTGGTCCTCCTGTTCTTGCTCTTGCTCTTTCTCTTCCTACTCTTGCTCCTCTCTTCCTGCTCCTCTTGCTCCTCCTCTTCTTGCTCTTGCTCCTCCTCTTCCTGCTCTTGCTCCTCTCTTCCTGCTCTTGCTCCCTCTCTTCCTGCTCTTGCTCCTCCTGTTCTTGCTCTTGCTCTTTCTCTTCCTGCTCTTGCTCCTCCTGTTCTTGCTCTTGCTCTTTCTCTTCCTGCTCTTGCTCCTCCTCTTCCTGCTCTTGGTCCTCCTGTTCTTGCTCTTTCTCTTCCTACTCTTGCTCCTCTCTTCCTGCTCTTGCTCCTCCTCTTCCTGCTCTTGCTCCTCCTTCTGCTCCTCTTGTTCCTCCTCTTCTTGCTCTTGCTCCTCCTCTTCCTGCTCTTGCTCCTCATCTTGCTCTTCTTCCTCCTCCTCCTGCTCCTCCTCTTCCTGCTCTTGCTCCTCCTCTTCTTGCTCTTGCTCCTTCTATTCCTGCTCTTGCTCCTCATCTTGCTCCTCTTCCTCCTCCTCCTGCTCCTCCTCTTCCTGCTCTTGCTCCTCCTCTTCTTGCTCTTGCTCCTCCTCTTCCTGCTCTTGCTCCTTCTCGTCTTGCTCTTGCTCCTCCTCTTCCTACTCTTGCTCCTCCTCCTGCTCCTCTTGCTCCTCCTCTTCCTCCTGCTCTTGCTCCTGCGTCGATCTGCTGCTGTTGCTGATGTGTGGTTCTGACCTGACTCTTCTTCCGAGTCGGATGATGATCTGTTCGTGAAAAGCGAAGTCGACCAACCACCACCCCCACCACCACCACCACCCCCACTACCACCACCACCACCACCACACCACCACCACCACCACCACCACCATCACCACCACCACCATCACCACCACCACCACCACCACCCCCACTACCACCACCACCACCACCACACCACCACCACCACCACCACCACCACCACCATCACCACCACCACCACCACCACCGTCTCCGGACATCCGCGGTGGTCACTAATCTCGTCTAATCCGGTCGCAATTAATCTCGTCTTCTTCTGCTTCTTCTGCTTCGACGAAAGCAGCAACCATGCAGTCCCCCTCACCCCCACCCATCCCCCTTCCCTCCCCTCCCCACACATCCCACGTATCCATGGCGACTGACCGGAAGTACCGTGTATACTACAGCGCCATCTGCATTCTCCAATCGACTGTGTCCATGCGTAAATTGGCTAGCCACAGATAACCAGACACTGTTGCTCCAGTATCAGACAACGTCGATGGTCCTACAAGTGTCTGGCTGTAGTCGATAGCGCAGCATGTCTTCCGCAGCCAGCAAAAGATCAGTGTGTGCTGTTAGCAGACATTAAAGACATCGTCGATTAGTAAATGCAAAGACATGGATTTGTTTTGTGGCCATGTAATGCATTGCGAGGTGACTCCACCGATTAAGACTTTGCGGTCAACGATCGTTTTGCATTGGCATCAGACAATTAGCATGGTCGCGAAACGAGACAGAGGCAATTGCATCAATGAAAAGGTACCGACATCCTCCTCTTCCATCCATTCCAACGGATCTCAATACACAACTCGTTTCACACTTGACTGCCTGCTCCTCCTCCTCCTCTTCTGTTGACTCAAAAGCAGAGAATGTTCTCGCATGATGTTCTTCTCCACAATGCAGTAAGCAAGC
>CAMAOG010000227.1:20000-25251 GCA_945859605.1 Lumbricus rubellus | reverse complement strand
ATGCACTGCCGATCCTATACGACTGCATCCAAGCACGTGCGATCCAATTACCCTGGGGGTTGCCAGTAATCCACTTTCGCGCCCGCACTTGGCAGGCGTCGAGAAAGTTCAGTGCTTGACCCTCACACCCATCCCCAACCCACCCCCACCCATACACCCATACCCAACACACTAGAATCCCAAACCACCTGCTCTGGTAGCCTATTTTGAGTGTACACACAGTCACACACAATGGAGATTGCTCCACGGAGTCCCTTAACCAATCAGAAGTCTTTATTTGTGCAGCAGTCATGATTATTCATCGCGTCATGAATATTTATCCTCGGTTTTTAAAGCGCTTGGATTTCGGCACAGAATTTTTACTTGGTGAAGACAGGCAGACAGATAGACAGGCAGACACAGACATACAGGCAGACAGACAGACAGACAGACAAACCAGCCTGAGGACAGACAGACAGACAAACCAGCCTGAGGACAGACAGACAGACACAGACAGACAGAAAGACAGAAAAAAGACAGCTAGCCACCCAGACACACAGAAACACAGACAGAGAGACAGACACACAGACAGACAAACAGTGGAGTCGTTATACATACAAACCAGCCTGAGGGCAGAGAACGACTGAACGAACCCTCAAACAAGTTCGCACTAATAACTCCATGTCACCAGTTCATCCCACCGTAGGTGCATTGCACTGAAGCCGCCAGCTAAGCACAAGCTAAGCGTGGGGCACCATGTTATTCAAGAGCGCAGCATGGTATAAAAAAATCGACGCCAGCGGATATCCGAGCCCGCGGGGGGTTGTTTCCATGGAGACCAGAGAGAGGAGCCAGAGCAACGGCTAAGGTGGGTTTCGTTGAGGGTGAGAAAGATTGGGGACAGATCATGCATGGTGGGGCAATTTCCAAAAGAAATGATCTCAATTATTTCGAGTGGAAAGGCCTTGATTACATTTTGGCATACATTATAGCGATTGATAAATCAGGGCTGTTTTAACCCTTTAATGCCGGAGGGTATAGGATTTTCCATACCATTGACTACTACCATCTCGCCATTAAAGGGTTAAGGAATTTTTAGAACTACACCACTCCTTCTTTTCTTTCCCATCCTCCATGGTAAATTACTTCCAATCGGAGGACAAAGGCCATTTTTTGCTAGTTTTAACTGTAAAGAAGTGCTTCTACAACTGCACAAATCCATTTAGAACTGCACATTTAGTGTACGCTGCACGTTAAAAAATGCCATGTGATAAAATAATGCAAGGCAGGAAATTAACTACATGAGGATATTTTTCAGAAATACCACTTCCAAATATGAATTTCTCATTTTCACTTTGAGTTGCAATGGCATAGGCGTTAAAACTGCAACATATTATAATCGCTATCACTGTGTTTTTTGCTCTTTGCCGTAGAAAAACACTGCGTGCGACCATGCATGCATGGGACGCGAGTAAACAAAGTCCCCGATTCCATTCTGTGTTTTGTACATCGTGACAACGTGGATATATCAATGTATCCAATGTATCCATGGAGAGAAGAGTAACTGGAAACGATCGGCTGGAGGGATAATAAAACCAAACGAGAAGGGATTGGAACTGGTGGAAAAAGGAGGAGGATGCAAGGGCAAAAAGGTCAATACAATGCAAGGGAGAACTTATCTGGACTGGCTACAAATACACACACGCACACACGCACACACGCACACACATACACACACACACACGCACACACACACGCGCGCGCGCACACACACACTGCACGGAAAATCGTTGCCATAGACTGCGCTCCTATAGGAGGAATATGCGGGAAGACGGGTCGACAAAAGGGGACAAAGAAATATGATGTTGGAGAGGGGGAGCGGTGGGATGGGGGTGGATAAAAGAAGCAGATGAGGATATAAATAAATTAGGGATAAGGCAGAAAATCAATAGGATTGGCGTCGTTCGATCGAGGAAGTGCAGCCTCTCATGAGAAGAGAGAGAATGTGGAAGAAGATCGCGAAGGAGAAGGAGGAGCAGGAGCAGGAGGAGCAGGAGGAAGAGGAGCAGGAGCAGGAGCAGGAGCAGGAGGAGCAGGAAGTGGACGAGGAAGAATAAAAGGAGGAGGAAGAAGAGAAAGTCCCATAGGAAGATGAAAGGGGTGAGGAAAAGGGAGAGGAATGGGAAGAGGGAGAGAGAATGAGAAGGAGGAGGAGGAGGAGCAGGAGCAAGAGGAGGAGGAAGAGAAATTGGACGAGGAGGAAGAGGAGGAGAAGGAGGAAGAGAAAGTCCCATAGGTAGATGAAAAGGGTGAGGAAAAGGGAGAGGAATGGGAAGAGGGAGAGGGAGAGGAAGAAGGAGAAAGAGAGGGAGAAGGAGAGGGATACATTAAGAGGAAAAGGGAGGAGACAGATAGACAGATTGTGGGTGTGTATACGTGTGTGCATGTGCGTACACGGATGTCCGTGTGTGTAAACGTGTGTGTGTGTGTGTGTGTACGTGTGCTTGTATGTGTGTCTGTGCGTGTGTCGCTACAGTCGTCGCCACTGCAAAAAGCGTTTCGCTTCTTTATGGACCAGTACCGGTATGTGACTGTGTGAGGCCCGAGCGGAAAGAGCCGTGTCTCCACCACCAATGGTCAACCCTGGCCTGCGTTGTGAGGCCAATCCCATAGACCCATACATGTATACCATCGCCTAATCTACTGTATATCTATAAAGAAGAATGTGTGCACATGTACTGGCCTAGTTAGTTACACGGTAAGCGAGAGCGGCATATGTCTGTTGGTTGCGACGGACTGTGGTTCAAGCCCTGGGCTGGGAGTTGACATTCAGAGATTTAGATATCTCGGGCTAGCACGCGTGGGACGCAGTGGCGCAAGCTGCTGCGGAGCGACCTTGGCCATCATTGTCTGTGGGGAAGGCCACGGGAAACCACCTCACTCATCTCACTCCCAGGGGCGTTAAGCCAATGAACCTGCCTTCGGGCAGAGAACCATCACCATCATGTGCACATGTAATTATGTTTGTCCAGAATGTTGTAGTAATAATCTTCTGTATAATTATAATATACCTGCATTGAGAATGAGATTGATTCCCTTTCGGACAGAATCTCCGAAAGGTTTCTGGTGCCAAGTACGTTGCGAAGGGTCGTCTGCGCCAAGAGACGAGTCGAGTGATGCGCGTTCTCTACGTTGGCCACAGACACCGTCGCATTGCTGACCCGGTAGTAGACGACCGCATCAACAGACACTGTCACGCTGTCCTTTGTCAACACCTGTCCAATTGTTGTATAATGTATATTATTGTTAATTACACGGTAATTAATAACAATGGACAGTAATTGTAGAGCAAATTAATGGACGCATCAGCGAATATATGAACGAATGAATGAACAATTAAATGAATGAACGGCCAGTGAACTAAGATTTTAAAAATAGACCAATAAAAAATGAGCGTATGAATAGAGAAATGGATGAACAAGTGAACAAGTGAACGAATAAACGAATAAATGATTAGACAAATGAAGAACGTATATGAAAAAATAAACAAATTAACATGATGAACAAATAGACAAATAAACAAATAGAAGAACGAATAAACAAGTAAACGAGCGAATGAACAAATGAAAGAACGAAAGAACGAATAAATGAATTATTAACCAAAACATGAAACGCGTGAACGAACGAAAACGAAAGAAAGATTTAATCAGAAAACAGAATAATGGCAGTTTAGTGTCAACGTCTATTTCTGGTATATTGGCTAATTATTGAGTCAACGCTTTTTGTCGTTTATTCTTAGATAATAGATCAAACCTCTTCTTCGAAGGAAACAACTTCAAAGGAGTTCGCAGCACGTTCAAAGAACGAAGTGGAAAAGACGACTAGATAGATCTCGATGGGTAAAAATGTTAACAGCCAGAAGACGAAAGTGTGGGGAGAACAAGATGAGGAGGGAAGAGGAGAAGGAAGAGCGGGAGGGACCAAAGAAAGAAAGAAGGAAGAAATGGGCGCAACAGGAGGAGGAGGAAGAGGAGGAGAAGGAAGAGGAGTAGGACGAGAAGCAGGAGGAGGACGAGGAGGAGGAGGACGAGGAGGAGGAGGAAGAGAGAAGTATGGATGATTTGGATGGATGGATGAATGGATGGATGGATAGATTAATGGATGGATAGATAGATGGATAGATAGAAGGAAGGATGGACCGATGGATGGATACTTGGATGGAAGGATGGAAGTATGAATGGATGAATAGATGTATGGATGGATGAATGGATGGATGGATGGACGGATGGATGGAAGGATGGATGAGTGAATGGATAGATAGATGGATAGATAGATGGATAGATGGATGGAAGTATGGATGGATGAATGGATGGAATAATGGATGGATAGATAGAGGGATAGATAGATGGAAGGATGGATGGGTGGATGGATACTTGGATGGAAGGATGTACGTATGAATGGATGAATGGATGGATAGGTGGATGAATGGATGGATAGATGGATGGAAGGATGGATGAGTGAATGGATGGATGAATGGATAGATGAATGGATACATGTAGAGGGATGGAAGGAGGGATGGAGGGATGAGTGTGCCGATTGATGGATGGGGGAGACAAGCTGAGAGAAGTCGGAATGAAAGATGGTTTGCGATCAGGAAGAAAAAGGAAGTGCATCGACAAACGGGTTTTATATCTTCCCCCGCTCCCCCTTCTGCTCCATAGCCATCTGCTCCACTCAACAGAACATCGACTACAATAATTCTTCCTTATTGTCTCATTCGTTCAATCCTTTGTTCATTCGTTCATTCATTTAATCGTTCGTTCATTCGTTCATATGTTCGTTCATGCGTTCATGCGTTCATTCGTTCTTTCATTCATTCAATCCTTTGTTCATTCGTTCATTCATTCGTTCGTTCGTTCGTTTAATCGTTCGTTCGTTCGTTCATTCATTCATTCATTCATTCGTTCATTCATTCATTCATTCATTCATTCATTCATTCATTCATTCGTTCATTCATTCATTCATTCGTTCATTCATTCATTCGTTCATTCATTCATTCAATCGTTCGTTCATTCATTCATTCATGCGTTCATTCATTCGTTCATTCATTCATTCATTCATTCATTCGTTCGCTCGTTCATTCACTCGTTTAATCGTTCATTCGTTTATTCATTCATTCGTTCGTTAAATTCGTTCGTTCGTTCGTTCGTTCGTTCGTTCGTTCGTTCATTTGTTCATTCGTTCATTTATTCATTCATTCGTTCATTTGTTC
>CAMAOG010000227.1:0-17500 GCA_945859605.1 Lumbricus rubellus | reverse complement strand
TGTCTGTTTGTCTGTCTGTTCGTCTGTTTGTCTGTCTGTCTGTTCGTCTGTTTGTCTGTTTGTCTGTCTGTCTGTTTGTCTGTTTGTCTGTTTGTCTGTCTGTTTGTCTGTTTGTCTGTCTGTTCGTCTGTTTGTCTGTCTGTCTGTTTGTCTGTTTGTCTGTTTGTCTGTCTGTCTGTTTGTCTGTTTGTCTGTTTGTCTGTTTGTCTGTTTGTCTGTCTGTCTGTTCGTCTGTTTGTCTGTTTGTCTGTTTGTCTGTTTGTCTATTTGTCTGTTTGTCTGTCTGCGTGGATGTCTGCATGGATGTCTGCATGGATGTCTACCTGTGAGTCTGTCATGTTATCTTACTACATATCTATAGCCTATGCATGTATACTGTATAGTATAGTATATACTATTGTATAGTTTCAGTCGATCGACACACTGTGCGTTAACGAAAATCATTAGTGTAGACCTCCTCTTTCATCCATCTTTGGGGCTGGCACTGTTAGAGTGAAAAGACAGCGGCGGAATAAGCGGGTTCACCATCGCAGCGACCTATATAGATCTACATTCTACAACACACCTATCTTATCTGATCTTACCCTACTCTACCCTACCCTACCCTACCCTACACTACCCTACCCTACCCTACCCTACCCTACACTACCCTACCCTACCATATCCTACCCTATCCTGTCGTATCTTATCTTATCTTATCCTATCATATCATATATCTTATCATATCCTATCGTATCTTATTTTATCCTACTATAAACGGAGATTGTCAAAACGATGATTTGTGCGTAATCCAGTGTATACCTTGACGCAGATGCAGAGTGAGAATGGAAACGTGAAAGCAATGAGAATCCATGAGAAGAAGGTCAGAACCTGACCACATCCTCCCATCGCTTCCACCAGATTCGAGCTGGCTGCAGTACAAACAACAGACAAACCACCGTGCATGACGATGCACTCATTGTTTTTTTGGTAATCGATCGAACTCTAAATAATACGCAATTGATATAGGGATTTAGCGCTGGTCAAATATCATAGACCTACAAGTTGGAGAACCTATTATATAGCACAGCTTTTTAAAGGACATAATTATTGGAACAGCACAACCTCTTCTTTCCTTCCCATCCGCCATGCATATTAAATTACTCCCAATCGATGACAATGACTTCTACTATTTCTAGCTGCATAGAATTGCTTATACAACTGCAGAAATCAGGTATTTTTTAGCGTGCAGTTGTGCACAAAATGTGCAGTTGTAGAAGCACTTTTGTACAGTTAAAACTAGCAAAAAGGTGGATGATGAGAAAGGAAAGAGGGAGTTGTGCAGTTCTAAATATCCCTTAAAAACAGCCCTGGCACAAATCCATTTAGAACTGGCCATTTTGTTAGGAATTGCACGTTAACCCTTGAGCGACCGACCGGCTCGTAATCGTATAAAAAATTGACGATTTTAATCGGGACAGCCGCTAAATGGATTAAAAGAGCCATGGAACTTGGATTGGTGAAAAATAGCAATGCTGCATTGGCGAATAAATTGAAACGAAAAAATAATAAATTGCCAATTATTTTCCCAGTTAGGTCTTTGTGTCACACGGCTTTTTATAGTTGCAACAGCACAGCCCTGTCTACAGCTAAACGAATAAGAAAATATTGGGGTTCCATTTCACAGTATCAATGTCCGCTATGTTGTGTTACTTGAGTACCCCAGAAATGGGGCTTGATATCAGAAAATAAGAAAAAATAATAATCGATAATTAGTTGGTTAATTTTTTGCGAATAATCAATTAATTAGTCGTTAAAATCCGCCTCAAAATTTTTAATGCAGATAATCAAGAGAGCAGTAACAGTAGTAGGCCTACGTATGACTTTGATTCTCTATAATTATAGATCATCGTTATCTGAGAGGCAATACAAAAATTTCTCGTTTGCGTAATTGTGTCCCAGAACATACAGATTACAGATATAAACAAACCAAAGAAAGATGATGACAAACAGACACACAGACACACCTACAGATTTGCACTCATGGACCAACACACTCAGACAGACAAGCATACACAGACATATGTACACAGACATTCAGACAGACAAGCAGACAGAGACACAGACAGGCACAAATACATGCAGGCAGACATGCAGACAGACAAGCAGACAGACATGCGGACAGACAAGCAGACAAGCAGACTGACAAACATACAGACAGGCACACAGCAGACACACAGCCAGACATGCAGTCACACACAGTCATAAACACAGACACACAGACATGTGCACACAGAAATGCAGACATACACTGTCACACAGGCAGACAGACAGACAATCTGCAAGAAGAGACAATGGCTTTCACGTGGGCTGTTGAGACCAGTCGCCAGCTTCGCGCATGCTTGCTCGCCATATATATTGCGGCTAATCGGACGACGTCGCTGGATAAATCAATTGCCAATAAAATGGCGCTCGTGCAGCGGTGGTGGTCCGCTTATCCTGTTGGCCATCTGTCGGTCGCCGGTAATCTATCTCCGGAATATAACATCCACTGCAGTGAGGAGGCAATTAGCTGCGGACCGAACTAGAGGGGTGGAGGGCACTGGAGGTATGGGGGTGGGATGGGGAGGAGTGGGTCGCGGGTGGGGCGGAGATGGGGGTCGAACGATTCGATCAATCTTTCTCCCTACCCCACTCCATCTCCTCTTCCACTTCTCTTATTTCCACTTCTTTCTTACTTCCACTGATTCTTCGTCTTCTCCTTACGTCAGAATCAGAATTTATATAGCTCCCCTTTAAGATCCATACCCAGATCCATACTCCCTAATTCAGCTTTTTTCTTCTACTCCCCCTCTCATCCTCCACCTCCTCCTTCTTCATCTCCTCCACCTCCGCTTCTTCCTCCTCGTCCTTCTCCTCTTCGTCTTCCTCCTTCTCCCCCTTCTCCTCCTCATTTTGCCATTTGAACTTTTTATCAATGACGTAGACGATGTGATTTTATCGAACTTTTTACAATGCACAGATGGTAAAAAAAACCTCTGTAGAGCACTGAGCAGCGGAAGAGGAAGAAGAACCAGAGAGACTGCGGAGAGATCTAAGAAGAATGTTCAGATGGTCAGAGTACTGGCAAATTTGGCAAAGTGCTCAGCTATGCACCTGGGGAAGAGAAACAAAGAGTCAAATAATTATATGAAGTGGAGTGCGGAATAATGCGAGATAGTGAGGAAGAAAGGGACATAATTATAATTAATTAGGCGTAGATGAGTGATTATGCACAAGGGTACAAACCCTTCAAGCCAAATACAAGTGCTGAAGCAACAGAGAATTAGCTAATTCAACGTTAGGTAGCCTATGATAAGGACAATATTATATCACTATAGGGACAAAGATGCAATACGGTACCGAGGGTGTATGATAGGCTATAGACCACAGTTGGAATCGTAATCGTAATCGTAAACTCGAAACTTCTACAGTAGGCCTACCCACAAGGGCCACAAAAACTAATGTGACGGAATCCACAGGCGCTCAGTCAAAACAAAGTTGGTAGGCGGGGGAGAGAGTTATGATCCGGATATTAAGGCGAGGAGCGATAGGCAGACGGTTATATATTATGGAAGAGGTTTAAAGTTGGAGCGGGGTGGGGTGGGAGGTTTGGTGAAGTGGAAGAATCAGGATGGGATCTGTGAAAAATACTGCATCCTGTAATACTGCGTGATCCAGGTATAGATTATAGAATCTATACCTGAAACAAGACGACATGGAGATTGGAGAAGCTGGAGCAAGTGGAAAGAAGAGCTACGAAAATGATTTTTGGTGTGCGCTGAAACTTAAGCCTGCACGTAATTTTGAGCAATGAGGAAAGGATGAAACGGTGTGCAGGCTAACACTATAGAGAGAAGGAGCAGCAAAGGAGCAGCAAATGAGCAGCAAAGGAGGAGCAAAGGAGCAGCAAAGGAGCAGCAAATGAGGAGCAAAAGAGGAGCAAAGGAGGAGTAGAGGAGGAGCAGAAGAGATCTGAAGCAGATAAAAGACCATCACTGCAACGTAAGCACTACACGTTGGGAGAAGTTCTTTGAATAAGCCGTGGCTGCCGTTTCGACAATAATCGATATTTATAATATGTCAGGTCACGTCGACCTGAAATGGTCTTGTGCAGGGATGCCACTCTGGATGATGTCAGATCCTGGCGAAAGAAAGGCTAGAAAAAGCTAGATTGAGAATTATTCCGAAAAATGCATGAATTTCCAGAAAAATACATGGATTTTTCACTTGAAATTTTTGTTGAACTTTTTGATGGAGCAAGAGAGGAGAGCAAAACAAGCAACAATCTGGACTCCGGAGGGAAGACGTGCCAGAGGGAGGCCAAGGAAGAACTGGATGGAGACTGTAGGCCTACGGGAGGCTTTGCAAGGTCTGGAGATGACGTGGAACGATGCTGTCGAGGTGGCGATGGATAGAGTGGAATGGAAAAGCTGCGTTGCCCGATGTGCCGAGCTGCACGGGAATGACTAAGGTCCAAGGTAAGGTTTTATAGTCATCATATATCATTTTTTCCCTTTTCCCGTAAAAATTGCTATGTTTTGTCATGTTATGTTATGATCTGCTATGTTATGTCATGTTTGGTCATGTTGTGTCTTGTCATGTTATTTTGCTATGTTATATGTCATGTTATGTTTTTCGTGTTATTTTTTGTAAAAGTCATGCAATGTTTTTGTTGTGTCATGTTATGCCATGCCAGTTATGTTATGTTATGTAATGTTATGGTAGTTAATTTATTTATTCATTTATTTACTGAGAATTTGATACAGCGCTCCTTAAAGGTTACTACTCAGGAGCGCTCCCAGTCCAACCCCGGTCGAATAAGACAGTCTTGAGAAGAGAAAGAAATAAAGTAGAAGTAGAAAGGCTAATAGGTATTTGACGAAGGATAACAGGGAGCTCATTAATTTAGTTATGCTATGTCATGATGTGTTATGCTATGCTATGCTATGTTATGTTATGTCATGTTATGTTATGTTATGTCGTGTTATGTTATGTTATGTCGTGTTATGGTATAAATTATTTTATGTTATGTTGATGCTATTATCTATATGTATTCCTTCTTCTTCTCCTCCTCCCTCCTCCTTCTTTTTGTTCTTGTTCTCCTCCTCCTCCTTCTCCTCTTCCTCCTCCTCCTCCTCCTCTTCTTTCTCCTCCTCCTCATCTCCTCCTTCTTTCCATTCGCTAGATTCTCCGTCTATTCTCTGCCTCTTTCACCATCGAATTCCCTAAATTATATTTACAACGACAGTTGTATTACACTGCATGCGGCAGGCGAAAGAACGTCGACCATAATAATTAGAGTAATTAGTAATGGAGCAGCCAGTCTTTGAAACCATCATGCGTCAGCGACGTGCGCTTTTCCCTCAGCACGATGATGGTGCGTGCACTCGGTGCGATAGTCACCGAACGTCGAACTACACTGTTCCAAAAAACCGTTAAAAAGGGGTGGGGTACTCGTTTTAGTACGTCTATTTCCCGCTAAAAAGCGGCCAGTTGCCCCTAAACCCCTTCGCGGCGACGCCCCCGTTCATTTTAGGGTGAAACACTCGTTTTTGAGACATTTGCTCACAGAATAGATTTGTATGGCAGCATCGAAAAAAATAGATCTCAGTTCTCGGCCTTATAATAGCTACCTTTAGTCCTAAAAGTAACCAAATAAATATAACGAGTCACTAAGGATTTAGTTTCATTATTTAAATTTGTCCACATGTGAAAGTATAAGTGGAATTTAGTTATTAGAAACTAGTAACATTGCACAGAGCCGCACTGCACAGTGCGGACTGCGCATTAGTACATCGATTGTGGAAAAACCCCGAACAAACGGTTGTCACCACGCAAGGGCCTAATAAAAGTTGTAGATTTCCCACACAGAGGACTAAAAATGCAAAATCTAGCCTAGGCTAATCGAGCATATGATAAGCCTTTTAATTTTTTAGACTATCAATCAGCAACTTTAAATTGAGCAAAACTTAGCGATTAATATGGTTCTATACAAGCAGCTTCAATAGCGGCCTTAATATCAGCTTGCACATATCTGCACTTTAGCTCATTGTTCGAGATGCCGCCCTTTGAGTGGGAAGTCGTGGGTTCGAAACCCATGCGACTAATCAACTTTTTTCTTAATTTTTTCCAGATATACTTTTAACTTACTTATGTCACTGAATTTTGTCTACTAGGCCAACTAAGAGTTAGATAGGCCTAAGTGTAAAATATAAGCTTAGACCCTACAATTATGGTAAAACTGTCGCGCAAGTCTGGAGACACAATTATAACACTAGTCTCCTTTGAAATGACTCCAGCGTTCAGTGAGGGTATTACTATGATTTTTAATACGCATTTACCGTGCGTGCCATTTAGCTAATAATTTTTATGATAACGGAGAGGTGGGTAAATTGACATTGAACAAAACTTAGCGATTATTATGCTTCTCTTCAAGCAGCTTCAATAGCGGCTTTAGTTTTAGCTTACACGTACGTGCACCTTAGCTCATTGGTCGAGATGCCGCCCTTTGAGTGGAAGTTGTGGGTTCGAAACCCATGCCAACAATAATTTTTTAAATTATTTTCATATATACTTTTAACTTATGTCACTCAATTTTGTGAACTTGTAACTGAAATTAATTTTAACTGCAAACACATTAATTTGAATGCAGGTAGCTTTCATTCACAGCATCTGACACGTTAATGAGCCGTACATAGCATAGGACGAACGCATAGGCCTACATAAGCAAACAAGATTGTGACAGGGACAATTTAATGTAATCGCCGATATGCATGACTAAAATGTGACTTAAGAAAGGATCCACACATTAAGTTCATCTCACCGGATTTTGACCTGTCTTCTCTAGCAGCTGGCCTAGTGCACCGGTCTTTTGCTAGGAACTGAAAACTGTCCTTTAGCCAATCTGACGCTTTGAATCTTGACCGGGAACTGGTTTCCTCTTTGCAGATTCTGTTCAGACTAATTATTGCCCGTGATCAAGATGGGTCTTTACCTTGCCTCAGTAAAACCTTTGACCTGTCTCCAATATATCTTGTGATATGCGTTTCCCTTGTGAACAATGCTGCATGCGATTCCTGACACAACTCGGAATTATTGGGGCTTCAGCATAATTATAATAAGCCTAATTCTAATATTTAGTTTCTGCGTGCGCCTGATGCACGGTCATTTTTAAGTGCAGCAAGGTTAAAAACCTGGCATTGTAATTGGGTGCATGAATATTTAAGTTTATACGAAATTGCCATTTAACATGAAATGGTAGAAATGTTTTTTTATCATGTAAGTTCTAGCCGGCTTACTTGCTTTTTAGCGATGAAGATGGTTGCAACTCCATTTAGGCCTAATTGAGAATTGACCCTATTGATTTTCTTTAATAATATTTGCCATGCAAATTTATTTATTTCGAAAAAAGTTAGGTTAAATTAAGTCTATCAAAAATACTTTGAAGGATAGTCTAATGCAATTTATTAGAGACCGAAAACCATAGTTGGCTAATAACCGCTAGGCCTAACTGAATTAATTCCATACTTTTTTATCTGGTCGCCTACTCCAGCTCTGACTATGTCAGGCGCTTAATTGTTCTTAATATGAAAATTAGTCATTATTGCCAGAGGGTAGCTAAATATACATGATTGATACAGTATCGGGTTGAATAAATGATGGCCAATAATTGTAACAATATGATTTTTCGGCCTTATTACAGTTGTCAGATGCGGCGATATTGCGCTATACAATTTATATAGCATTGAACGGTTGTGCGGAAGCCTTGATCTTGCTGGGACGAAGATGCCGGAAGTACTTCCTTTCTATGATGGCGGATGACATGGGCGGTTATCGATTTCGGGAAAATTCTGATAAATCAACTTAATCAAGTAGGTAATTTTATTCGTAAATTCACAGGACATATTCCCATATTTTGTGGTATGGCGAATTAATATGGGCACGGAAATTGTCTTTTATGTATGAACTTATGGTGGTTTACAAGCGTGCGTGCGTTATGTTGCCTAAATGGAAGACTGCATGCTTCGGGGTCGGATTAATGGTATGTTCGACATCTTCGGCCGAACAGAGGCCCACACTTTAGGGGCTCCGCACATGCAATAGGAATATATTTTCATCATTGTTAATTATAATTTTAAAAATCTCAGAACAACAAATTGCCAAATTTTCGAATACTTCTGCTTTAACATAGGCTACAACTTTTGCGCATGTGTGAAGCTCTTATTGCAGTTTCCATAACCAGACAAAGTCAGAAGACGGGGTGAAAAAGCTCACATAATTAGGATGGAGCTTGAGCCAGGGTATAACTACTGGGCGTAAGCGCGAAAATATGTTAGTTTCCAATCAGTGGCGGCTCTACAGCATGGAAAATCAATGCCCTGGTAAAACCATTTGACCTAGTCGTTATTTAGCCGCAAGACTGCCAGAAATTTTCCCTTCCAAGAATTTATTTGGGGCATATAATATAGTTAATGCAGTGTTTGCTTCTGCGAGTGCACTGTCTTTGCTCTGGTTAGAAGAAAATGTCTGACCATGAATCATTTTAAAATTCCTCATCCGTGAAAGATGCATAGGCCTGCTTTTAAACTAGACTGGAATGTTAAAAGGCCTGCTGATATTGTAAAAACAAAAGTAACAATAATATACGTATTGTCTTTGAATACAAAACTTTTTTGTGTCATTTTGTTGTGCTTCTGTCAGGTTGTGGCACCCACAGCTTTATTGAACAAGGCCCCCACATTTCTTAATCAGTCCCTGATGCTATATTATTGTTTTAGAGGTTTTTAAATGATTTCCAAACATTCATTGAATTTTTGTGCTTTTCATGTGTTTTCAGTGAAATTCTGGGTTGAATTTCCTGGAAACTATGAACATTTTCAACGGAGTTTGTTTTACGGTTCTACGATATCGTTGACTTTGTCCTTGGTGGAAACGGACAATCAGTCTGTGCTCTATCCTGTCAAATTCTTCCGCCATGTGAGTTAGTGAGTCACTAGTTGCACATGATTACGGTATTTGAGTAGCAAATTGTCTAATCAGTTAAATTAAATTGTGGAAATAAAAACTACCAGTTTTAGTCAAAGTATATGTAGAATTTGTTTAGTCAGGCACGTTGTCATTAATTCGTTAAGGTGGGTGTTGAACTGGTCAAAGCTGGTACAAATTTCTCCAGCTTTGTCAGCCTTGGCATACGGGGCAGGTGCCCAATTCTCTCCCTCACCGTCTCATCTACCCACCAATAGTGTACGCATTTATCAGACTTGGCAAGGGTTTCGGAATGAATAGAAATCTGGAACAAGTTATTTTTTGGCTGTGTAAAGGCTTGAGCCCTAACCTAATATTCGACAGTCCAGTGTGCTTACTACTGTGCACATTAAAAGTATCTACATTATTATTATTAATATTATTAATTAAATTAAATTAATTACATTTGATTGACAGTTGACTCGTTTCATCTAAGTTGACCAGGGGTTTTGCGGGAACTGAAATCTTGAACAAGTTCTTTGGCTATGTTTGGATTTTAGCCCTGACCTATTAAGGTCTGATGTGCTAACCATTGCAATTTGGAGCATAGTATTTTATTTAAAAAAATTATTATTGTTATTGTTTTTCCAAGAGATTTTAATGATTGCTGAGGAAAAATTATTTTAGGACTTAATAAACGAATCTCCGTGAAATAAGGCCTCGTCCCAGGTTTAGCATCCATTGTTATTGTTACTGATCTAATATTATTATTTTTACCCGAGGTACCTAGGATCCCTCAGATTTCAAAAAATTATGCTTGTAGCTGTTTTTGTGTGCTTTATTATTATTTTTATTACTATTATTGTTGCTATTGTTGTCATTGTTGCTGTTGTTATTATTTGTGATTCCTTGTAGCACTTGGCAGAATCTTTTATTAAGATTTGTGGCTTGTGTGTACCGCTATTTAATTTTACTATAAAGAGTACACTTACCGTATACTATTTAAGAGAAGACTGATCATTTACCCTTGTATGCAGACTTTTGCATAGGCTGAGAAATGATATTTGCTGACATTTATTACCCATAACCCCATAATTGCTGCACTGATGAAGTGCTCTTCTATTTATAAATATTGTTGTTTGTGGAGGACTGGAGGTCACAATGTTGTGTTGTGTTGGTGGTCATGGTGCCGGTTGCATTGCTGTTAGTCTCATTATTAGATGCAACGTAGCTGGTGGTGTTATTGTTGTTATTAATATTATATTACCAAGAACTGATATTGTTAGTTATTTTTATCACGTTTTACCAATTTCTGCTGGGTTTAAGGGAGGGCTTGCTTAATGGATTGCTGTTCTAGCCTTCAATTGCTTGTACTAAATTATTAGTATTGTTGTTGGTGGCTCTGGGGGTGGTGACAGAGTCAGTTTTCGTTTTCTGACTACTAAAGTATGTTGTTTTTTGTTCGGTTTCGTTACATATGAAAGAAACGATTAATCTAAAAAATTCTATTAAAACATTTCATTCAACTGATTTAGCTTGCAATCTAGTGTTTTGTATGTTCTGGGAATTAACTGAATGAAATCATTTTGTTTTTAGGACTCGATGCAGATTTAAAAAAATCTGGAATTTTAGAAGGGTGACAGCACCTGTCAAACGGTCAAACATGCCACAGCAACTGTTGCATTATGGACATGCGTCGTAGGTATTTCATATTTATCGCTTATTATTGGTATTGACATCAACATTTATTTTTGTGCATTTATTCAGTTTCGCTATTCATAGATGCATAATAACAGTTAGTTGCATTTGTCTAGCACAGCAAGCAACATGTATGCGTGTATAGTTCCTGTCACTGCAGTGCTTTACTAATCTATAATTGCACTTGCAATGAATTCTTTAAAATATTTGTGCAATGCTAAGTAACGTGCTTATAGAGATTGTATTGTATCTGGCCATTTATAAAGCACTTTTCCCAGCAAAAGCCTTTCAGACGCGCTCCCAGTGTGTGCAACCGTGAGAAAAAAGGCAGCTTTTGGGATGAGAAAAGGACGATGAGAGCTCACCAGATACAATGATGGAAAGAACTGAAGGGGGGGAGGAGTCACTATTGATATTCATTATTGCCATGGCATTGCATAGGGTCTGCGATATGACTAACTGAAAATAGTTGTGTTTGTAGAAGTCGATATGTTGTACGAACTCTGGCAGTTGAGAATGCTGTACAAGTTGATGGCCATAACTATTTGTGGTTACATCTTCGAAAGCATCGTTAGTATCTCATTTTTATCCAAACATTGTTGGTATAGCCTTCATTAATGTTATGCATTTATGAAGCGCCATTGTCATATGACCAAGTATCAATTGATGACACTGAGCGACTGGTAACCAAGACCTGTGTAAAGTTTCTGCATGGCAACCATTTCCGGGATGTCTCAAACATGTATTGTAATTTTGTGTCTCTAGTTCTACAGGGCAAGTGTTACAGGGATAGTTTCCTTAATTAACCATGTGCAACCTAAAAAAAATCTCCTTATGCTTTGGTTTCATTGAGCAATAGTATATAATTATCAAAATATTCATGTTTTCTTCACATAAGTTATTTCCTATATTGTTTTGCTATTAATCTTTTGTAACACAATTAACTTCTAAAAGAGCAGTTTCTGAAGTTTGCACTAGCCAAACAATGGTAAGTTTTAGAGGCCTCTATTGCAGATGATGTGTAGTACTGTAGAGTTACCTACAGAATTTGTCTGTTCTTTTATTATCAGTATCATAAGCGCTATTTTATTCTTATGGCACCACTTTATTATATCTTTTGCTTTACTATAGATACTAAGCTTGTATAGCATGACATGTGGTGTCGATATCCAACGCGCAATTTTTTTAATTCTTTTCTAGAAACTTCTATCTGACCAGTCATCAAGTGGTGTTGACAAGCCTTTATGATGTCGGCTTCCTGAAGGTCAGTCAATTACGACAGACAGTCTAGGTTGAGGTAAAATGTCTGTGAAATCTTTTCCGTGAGGAGGCTTGAAAAAATGCTAAATAGGGTCAAAGGCAGCACTCTATTGATGTGAATGTGATCTGACGCCCGATGTTCCGAAAGGAATGAAAGGAACTGAGATATATGACAGGGTAGATTGATAATTATAATCTACTCTCATTTGCAGAGACTAAGAAATGCTGATGCTAACATTTCGTATTCATAACTATATCATTGATGGTGCTCTTCTACTTCTATAATGTTGATGAATGGGTTTGTGGTCATGGTGTTATTGGATCTATTGAAGGCGTTGTTGCTCTTGGTGCAATCAGTGTTATTATTATTGTTATTATTATTACTATATTTATTGTTATGGCAATCGGGCATTGCGATTGGCGAAAGAACCCGAGAAAGCCACAGCATGGAAGTGCTGTATAAGTACTGATAATCTCTGGAAAATAATGTAGTTTCTCTCAAATCGTCTAACGACCTATATCTGTTATGAGAGTAATTATTATTATTATTATTAGTATTATAATTATTATTTACCCAAGGTGCATGCGATACCTTGGGGTGTAAAAACTATGCTAGGAGCTGTTGTTGAATGTCAGGACATTCAGGTCTCATACTCTGCAATGTTAGTGAAAATACTGCTGCTATTACTGCTGCTACTACTACTACTAGCACTACTTTTATAGCTAATTATTGCATCATTTCTTACCCATGATCATGTGCTCTAATGCTCTTAAATAGCTGTTATTATTGTTGTTTTTGTTGTAGGTGGTGGTGGCACAGACAATTCCTGCTGTCTTGCTACTAAAGCAGATTCCTTTTCCGCATGCTAGAGGTTGCATCTAGAAAAATGGTATTTAAGAAATTATTTAATGTATATTAACGTTGATTTTATTGTAATATATATATATCTATCTCTAGCTGTCTATCTTTATTCACGAGCGCTAAGAGCCTCAGTTTATTCACGAGTTTATTCACGAGGGTTTAGGGCCTCAGTTTCTTCACGAGAGTTCAGGGCACTAGTTTATTCACGAGGGTTAAGGGCATCAGTTTATTCATGAGCATGAAGGGCATTAGTTTATTCACGAGGGTTAAGGGCACTAGTTTATTCACGAGTGATAAGGGCCTCAGTATATTCACGAGGGTTAAAGGCATCAGTTTTTTCACGAGCGCTAAGGGCATCGGTTTATTCACGAGTGCGAAGGGTACTAGTTTATTCACGAGGATTAAGGGCCTCAGCTTATTCAAGAGGGTTAAGGTCATCAGTTTATTCACGAGGGTTAAGGGCCTCAGTTTATTGACGAGCGAGAAGGGCACTAGTTTATTCACGAGGGTTGAGGGCATCAGTTTATTCACGTGCGAGAAGGGCACTAGTTTATTCACGAGGGTTAAGGACCTCAGTTTATTAACGAGGGTTAAGGGCATCAGGTTATTAACGAGGGTTTAGGGCCTCAGTTTATTAACGAGCGCTAAGGGGATCAGTTTATTCACGAGCGAGAGGAGCACTTGTTTATTCACAAGCGCGAAGGGCACTAGTTTATTCACGAGCGCGAAGGGCACTAGTTTATTCACGAGCGCGAAGGGCACTAGTTTATTCACGAGCGCGAAGGGCACTAGTTTATTCACGAGGGTTAAGGGCATCGGTTTATTCAGGAGCGCTTAGGGCCTCAGTTTATTCAGGAGCACTTAGGGCCTCAGTTTATTCACGAGCGTTAAGAGCCTCCGTTTATTCACGAGGGTTAAGGGCCTCAGGTTATTAAACGAGGGTTTAGGGCCTCAGTTTATTCACGAGGGTTAAGGGCATCAGTTTTTTTAACGAGCGCTAAGGGCATCAGTTCACGAGGGTAAAGGGCATCAGTTTATTCACGAGCGTGAAGGGCACTAGTTTATTCACGAGGATTAAGGGCCTCAGCTTATTCAAGAGGGTTAAGGTCATCAGTTTATTCACGATGGTAAAGGGCCTCGGTTTATTCACGAGCACTTAGGGCCTCAGTTTATTCACGAGGGTTAAGGGCCTCAGGTTATTAACGAGGGTTTAGGGCCTCAGTTTATTCACGAGGGTTAAGGGCATCAGTTTTTTCACGAGCGCTAAGGGCATCAGTTTATTCACGAGGGTAAAGGGCATCAGTTTATTCACGAGGGTAAAGGCCATCATTTTATTGACGAGGGTTAAGGGCCTCAGTTTATTGACGAGCGAGAAGGGCACTAGTTTATTCACGAGGGTTAAGGGCATCAGTTTATTCACGAGCGTTAAGAGCCTCAGTTTATTGACGAGGGTTAAGGGCGCTAGTTTATTAACGAGCGCTAAAAGGATCAGTTTGTTGACGAGCGAGAAGGGCACTAGTTTATTCACGAGGGTTAAGGGCCTCAGGTTATTAACGAGGGTTTAGGGCCTCAGTTTATTCACGAGGGTTAAAGGCATCAGTTTTTTCACGAGCTCTAAGGGCATCGGTTTATTCACGAGTGCGAAGGGTACTAGTTTATTCACGAGGATTAAGGGCCTCAGCTTATTCAAGAGGGTTAAGGTCATCAGTTTATTCACGAGGGTTAAGGGCCTCAGTTTATTGACGAGCGAGAAGGGCACTAGTTTATTCACGAGGGTTGAGGGCATCAGTTTATTCACGTGCGAGAAGGGCACTAGTTTATTCACGAGGGTTAAGGACCTCAGTTTATTAACGAGGGTTAAGGGCATCAGGTTATTAACGAGGGTTTAGGGCCTCAGTTTATTAACGAGCGCTAAGGGGATCAGTTTATTCACGAGCGAGAGGAGCACTTGTTTATTCACGAGCGCGAAGGGCACTAGTTTATTCACGAGCGCGAAGGGCACTAGTTTATTCACGAGCGCGAAGGGCACTAGTTTATTCACGAGCGCGAAGGGCACTAGTTTATTCACGAGGGTTAAGGGCATCGGTTTATTCAGGAGCACTTAGGGCCTCAGTTTATTCAGGAGCACTTAGGGCCTCAGTTTATTCACGAGCGCTAAGGGCATCAGTTTATTCACAAGCGCAAAGGGCACTAGTTTATTCACGAGGGTTAAGGGCATCAGTTTATTCACGAGCGTTAAGAGCCTCAGTTTATTGACGAGCAAGAAGGGCACTAGTTTATTGACCAGCAAGAAGGGCACTAGTTTATTCACGAGGGTTAAGGGCATCAGTTTATTCACGAGCGTTAAGAGCCTCAGTTTATTGACGAGCAAGAAGGGCACTAGTTTATTCACGAGGGTTAAGGGTCTCAGGTTATTAACGAGGGTTTAGGGCATCATTTTTTTCACGAGCGCTGAGGGGATCAGTTTATTCACAAGGCTAAAGGGTTTCAGTTTATTCACGAGGGTTAAGGGCACTAGTTTATTCACGAGCGCTAAGGACCTGTTTGTCTCTTTCTCTATCTCTCCCTCTCGTCCCTTCCTCCCTCTCTCTCTCTCTTCCATCTCTCTCACCCCTCTCCTCTTCCCTCTCCTCCTCCCTCTCTCTCTGTAAACCGTCTCTCTCTCCCCACTCTCTTTCTCTCCCCACTCTCTCTCTCTCTCCAACCCTCTTATTCTCTATCCTCCCTCACTCTTTACCCTCTATCTCTCCTCCCTCTCTATCTCCTTCCTCTCCTCCCTCTGTCTCTTTCCTTCCTCTCTCTCCTCTCTCTCTGTCTCTTCCCTCCATCTCTCTCCTGCTCCCTCTGTCTCTCCTCCTTCTCTCTCTCCTCCCTCCCTCTCTTTTTCTCCTCCATCTCTCTCTCTTCCCTCTCTTTCTCTCCTCTCTCTCGCCTTCCTCCCTATCTCTCCTCTTTCTTTCCTCCCTCTCTCTCCTTCCTCTCTCTCTCTCTCTCCTCCCTCTCTCTTCCCTCTCTCTCCTCCCTCCTTCTCTATCTCTCTCCTCCCTCCTTCTCTATCTCTCTCCTCACTCTCCTCTTTCCCTCTCTCCTCCCTCTCTCCTCCCTCCCTTTCTCGCTCTCCTCACTCACTTCCTTTTCTCGCCTCCCTCCTTCTCTCTCCGCCCTCTCTCCTCCGTCTCCTCCTCCGTCTCTCTCCTCCCTCCCTATCTCCCGCCCTTTCTCTCTTTCTTGCTCCTCTCTCTTTCATTCCTCTCTCATCCCTCTATTTTCTCTCCTCTCTTTCTATTCCCTCTCTCTCTTTCTCCTCTGTCTCTCCTCCCTCTCTCTCCCTCTCTTTCTCCCGCCCTCCCTCTCTCTCTTCCCTTTCTTCTTCCTCTCTTTCTCTCCTCCCTCTCCTCCCTCTCTCTTTTCCTTCTCTCTCCTTCCTCTTTCTCTCTCATCTCTCTTCTTTGCCTCCCTCTCTCTCCTCCCTCCATCTCTTTCTTTCCTCCCTCTCTCCTCTCTCCTCCCTCTCTTTCCTCCATCCATCTCTTTCTGTCCTCCCTCTCTCTCTTCTCCTTCTCTCCTCCCTCTCTCTTCCCTCTCTCTCCTCTCTCTCTCCTCCCTCCCTCCCTCTCTATCTCTCTCCTCCATCTCTCTCTCCTTCTCTTTCTCTCTCTCCTCCCTCGCCTCCCTTTCTCCTGTTTTTCCTCCCTACCTCTCCATACTCCCTCTCTCTCCTCCTTCTCTCCCTCCTTCCTCCCTGTTTCTCCTCCATCTCTCTTTCTTCCCTCTCTTTCTCTCTCTTCTCTCTCTCGCCTTCCTTCCACATCTCTCTACTTTCTTTCCTCCCTCTCTCTCTCTCTTCCATCTCTCTCACCCCTCTCCTCTTCCCTCTCCTCCTCCCTCTCTCTCTGTAAACCGTCTCTCTCTCCCCACTCTCTCTCTCTCCCCACTCTCTCTCTCTCTCCAACCCTCTTATTCTCTATCCTCCCTCACTCTTTACCCTCTATCTCTCCTCCCTCTCTATCTCCTTCCTCTCCTCCCTCTGTCTCTTTCCTTCCTCTCTCTCCTCTCTCTCTGTCTCTTCCCTCCATCTCTCTCCTGCTCCCTCTGTCTCTCCTCCTTCTCTCTCTCCTCCCTCCCTCTCTTTTTCTCCTCCATCTCTCTCTCTTCCCTCTCTTTCTCTCCTCTCTCTCGCCTTCCTCCCTATCTCTCCTCTTTCTTTCCTCCCTCTCTCTCCTTCCTCTCTCTCTCTCTCTCCTCCCTCTCTCTTCCCTCTCTCTCCTCCCTCCTTCTCTATCTCTCTCCTCCCTCCTTCTCTATCTCTCTCCTCACTCTCCTCTTTCCCTCTCTCCTCCCTCTCTCCTCCCTCCCTTTCTCGCTCTCCTCACTCACTTCCTTTTCTCGCCTCCCTCCTTCTCTCTCCGCCCTCTCTCCTCCGTCTCCTCCTCCGTCTCTCTCCTCCCTCCCTATCTCTCGCCCTTTCTCTCTTTCTTGCTCCTCTCTCTTTCATTCCTCTCTCATCCCTCTATTTTCTCTCCTCTCTTTCTATTCCCTCTCTCTCTTTCTCCTCTGTCTCTCCTCCCTCTCTCTCCCTCTCTTTCTCCCGCCCTCCCTCTCTCTCTTCCCTTTCTTCTTCCTCTCTTTCTCTCCTCCCTCTCCTCCCTCTCTCTTTTCCTTCTCTCTCCTTCCTCTTTCTCTCTCATCTCTCTT
>CAMAOG010000226.1:15000-21106 GCA_945859605.1 Lumbricus rubellus | reverse complement strand
TTAGTGTACAATCATAACTGTGAAATGTAGGGAGCAATAGGCTACCCGAAGGGAGTTATCCCGCTACTGGGGCCTATTTACCAAAGAAAAATTCCTCATTATAATATGATAAATGATAATAGATCAGGAAACAGATGGAAATGGGAGTACATGTAGAGATTGTAGAAGGTACATGTACCTTGAAACATACGTGCATCATTTATACTCAGATACATACATCCACACGTATACGCACGACTCCACGGTGGTCAAGAAAATTCATTCATAGGGCTCGTCTGCAAAATAATTGAAAGCTTCATCTTTTTCATATTCTCTGCCCTCAGGTCGCAGGTTCGTATGTCCAACGACGCCAACTTTCTCTGCTCTTTGCTTCTCTTCTCAGTCCACTGTACAGTATCCATCCATCCTCCAGCATCCAGCCCAGTAGCATTGCTCTTCGTCTACCTCGCATCCTTTTCCCATCCATTCTTAATTCCCTCAATGATGTCTCTTAGTTGAAAAGCAGAACTTGTTAATTCGACAAACTCACCATCTTAATAACTAACATGGAAGGAACCAAGGCCGTTGGCTTGGCGCACTATCAACCTTAACCCTTTAACGGTCAGCATGAACTAATATGCATAGAAAACACGTATATGTAGTGGTCGTTAAAGGGTTAACCTGTATATCGGTCAGGCACCCAACGAATACACCGCCGTCAAATGAAAAAGCCAGAATCAAAAGCCGGTCTTGATATCAAATGCTCGTCATCATCTCAGGAACATGTACATGTATAATTGTATATTGTATAGCCTAACGTAGCAATTGCAAGTCACGTATGCATTACATGTGAAGTGAACTAATTTTTTCTTTTCCTCGCGAGTTAATAAGTTCATCTCTCCATATATAGCCTAGCTTCGAAGTTCGAACGGTTAAAAAGTAATGAGGCAAGAACCGATCTGTTATTGGCCAGATATTATAATAATTAGCCTACTCATGCGGTTTCATTTCGTCCATTATGTCTCTTATAGTCTGAGGCTATTAGGACTACAGGCGGATCGTTTTACAATTGCTCCTCCGATCTAATCAGACTTCTACCTTCTACGAATCTACGTAGCTGCGTGGTAGCCTATAATAATGGTATAGGTTAGCTGTGAAAGAAGCCATAGGAATTTTTTAAACGACAAAATGCATGTGCATGCAATCACAAGCACATCCAATGCAATCTGACTGGGCAGTGAATGGCAGATTTTTATCATTTAAAATTAACGATCCAAATTCATTGCATGATTATTTGTATCACCACGGTGACACCACCATCGTCGTCGTCATCACCATCATCGTCATCATCATCATCATCATCATCATCATCATCATCACCATCATCATCGTCGTCGTCGTCGTCGTCGTCGTCATCAACATGATCATCATCATCATCATCATCACCATCACCATCATCATCATCACCATCACCATCATCATCATCATCATCATCACCATCATCATCATCATATTATAGGCAATATTATTTTGACGGTTGGCAAGGACTCATTCATTCAATCATGTGTATTGGTTTCAAGGTAACAATGCCTTTGTTTTAGACATCTCTCATTGTCTGAATCGATCAACTAAATCAATTGTTCGTGTTACGAATGCCTTGCAGTAAAGCAATAATTTGCAGATAGTAGATCATATTATCGCGTCCGCCATAGACTCTACTCAGTGTGAATTATATAGCGCCTTCGTGAGGCTCCTTTAGGCGCCATATAAATACACGCACGTGAACGTATAGTCAGCTGCTGCTGCTGACCTCAATTGACATCTTTTTATAAGCAGAGGAAATCGATAATACACGAATGTTTGTATGTATGACTATGTACATGTATGTGTGCATGTATGTATGTATGTATGTATGTATGTATGTATGTATGTATGACTATGTATGTGTGCATGTATGTATGTATGTATGTATGTATGTATGTATGTATGTATGTATGTATGTATGTATGTATGTATGTATGTATGTATGTATGTATGTATGTATGTATGTATGTATGTATGTATGTATGTATGTATGTATGTATGTATGTATGTATGTATGTATGTATGTATGTATGTATGTATGTATGTATGTATGTATGTATGTATGTATGTATGTATGTATGTATGTATGTATGTATGTATGTATGTATGTATGTATGTATGTATGTATGTATGTATGTGTGTATGTATGTATGTATGTATGTATGTATGAGTGAATGTATAGCCTACGTATGTATGTACACAAAAGACACACTGGCATAGCGCCTTTTCCTCCCTCTCAAACACGCGGCATATGGACATTTTAGATACCGAGGCATGCATGCATGCATGACACAGGACTCGAACCTTCGTTTCATTGGTCAAGTGACAGCACCTAACCCCCGCGTCAGCTAGTGACTACAACTGCTTGCGTCGCTTGTAGCCATGGTTACAAGGAGAGTGCAGAGGAGGGGGCGCCTGCCATGCTCCAGCGCATGGTGAGTAGTGGTGGGGGGAGGAGGAGGACGTGTATGCAAGAAGAAAAACGACTAAGCAAGTGAAGCACATGTGCAATTGGAAATCAAGATAATGCGCCAAATATAGATTGATGTATTATATTGTATATACATGTATATACAAGACTTACAAGTTATATATATATGTATATATAGCATATAATATTATATGTATAATACATATATATTATCAGGTTGGCAAATGAATTCTGCCGACAGCAGCACGACCATTGACAGCAGCAATAGATTGGTCAGGTGAAACTGGTTAATGAGTCTAAATAGAGCCATGATATATATATATAGTGTATATATATATATCTATATCTATGTATATATATATGCACTCGCAGACGGCGCTGAGATTATCGGATCGAGCATTAATAGCGACCGACAGTTATTTCGTCCTCTGCTATAAACATACATTGTACAATGTACAATTGTACATGTAGTAGGTGGTCGTGTGTATTAACTGCTGGAGACCAAGCGCTGCTGGCAAAGGGTGCTCAGGTGCGAGAGAAAACTATGGTGATGATGATATGATTACGAAGAAGGTGGTGTTGTTGCTAGCAACAGCAACAAACAGCAGCAACAATGATGATTCTTTTGATGATGACGATGATAATGATGATGATGATGACGGTCATCATCATCGCTGTCGTAGTCGTCATCATCATCAGCAGTGGCAGCAGCATCATCATCATCATAATCATCATCATCATCATCATCATCATCATCACCATCATAATAATTATCGTTATCATCATGTCACCATCATCAACACCATCATCAGCAGCAGCAGCAGCAGCCTCGCTATAGGCCTGTAGTTCTCAGAGACATACTATCGACGAACACAGCGCTGATGTGGCATCATCTGATTCATTGATAAATTCGACGTTCAGCAGCTGTTAGAATTTCGTATTAGCTGCTCCAAGAGACATGCAAAGACAAACAGAGACAGAGAGACAGAGAGACATAGAGACATAGAGACATAGAGACATAGATAGACATATACACAGAAAGACATAGAGACAAAGAGACAAAGAGACAAGAGACAAAGAGACAGATATACAGAAAGACAAAGAGACAGAGAGACAAAGAGACAAACATACAGAGAGACATAGAGACAGAGAGACAAAGTGACAGAGAGACAGAGAGACAAAGAGACATAGAGACAAACAGACATAGAGACAGAGAGACATAGAGACAGATATACAGAGAGACAGAGCGACAGAGAGAGAGACAGACAGACACAGAAACAGAGAGACATAGAGACAAAGAAACAGAGAGAGAGACGAGATGACCAGTCGACATTAACAATGGACGTGGAAGGCAAATAATGGCAACAACGTGGATGGAGTTCGACGTCTCAGCAATTTAATGCTACTTAGGATCCAAACGAAACATGTCTGCCCATGCACTGGTCAGTAGTTCGGTCCGTCCGTCGTTCGGTCGGTCAATGACCGAGGAATCAACTTTTGTCCCACCCTTCTGTATCCCTGACGCCCATTCAGACAACCGGGAAGGCGCATGTGCAATTTCATATAATCATTGATAATGTATACGGGCCTACATAAACACGTAGGCCTACATGTATATAGATGCGTGCGAACAAATGGACGTATACGTTCATATAGATATATGCAAAGCATAACTGTAAATAAAAACATGCAATCTTGTAGCGCGACAAGACGTCCATGGGTTTTCTACTGTCTTGTTAATAGATGCGTATAATTGCCTCTGGTATCGAAGCCATGACTTTATTGCAGGCAGCCTAAACTCTTCCACTTGGCCACCGTATAATTACGTTTTGAGATATAATGTCTGAACCATAGCCCAACCAAATACAGTTTTCGTCATAATGATAAACACGTAGATAGATGAGCGGTAGTAGGGGCAGGCAAGTAGCCTAGAAGGAGCCACGAGAACAGTCGAGAAAACATGTAAGAGGGAGAGAGAGACAGAGAAAGAGAGAGAGACAGAGAGACAGAGAGAGAAAGAGAGACAGAAACAAAGACAAAGATAGACACAGAGATAGACACAAAAACAGAGAGACAGAGAGACAGAGATACAGAGACAAAGACAGAGATACAGAGATACAGAGACAAAGACAAAGACAGACACAGAGACAGAGACAGACACAAAGACAGAGAGAGAGACACACACAAAAATAGAAAGACAGAGAGACAGAGAGAGACAGACAGAGAGACAGATACAGACACAGACCGCAAGGCAAGCAGTCGTATTGATGTTTACGAGCCCCTTGCAGATGTGGTAGAAGATGGGTTTCCTGATGATCGGCGAAGAAGTATTATAGGGTCATTGTTATCTGCTGCACTAAAACCCCAACCAATCACTTTCAAAGACTACAACCTGTGCCACCCCCTCCCACCACACCCTCCCCCCCATGATGACAGCATCAGAATTAACGATCAAAATCCATCGTCGATCACGTGACATGACTCGGTGATCGAAGGCAGATTCCGATCATATCATCGTATGACAACAATGATTATGATTGAAGGCCATTATTTTTCTGATCATTGATACATGTAGAATTTGTGTAGATTATATTGATCTAACACGACGAATGCTGCTGCTGTCAAAGACCAATAATTCTATCCATATTGAACTTTATGATCATCGAAATAACCAAAACCATAACCGTAAGTTTTTTTGATGGTCTTTGAAAAGATATCATCGAGTATTATTCCGGCTTGAAGACAAAAATATTGATGATGATGCAACGACTGAATTCGTTTGAAGTCGAATTTTGAAACGGATCGATCGAAAGATATTAAATTTTAATTTTACTGAAGGCTTGTAAGACTGAAGCAGGACGTTTTTGCGCCGCCATTTTGCCGCCGGACGATTTGGCGCCGCCGTTTTGGCGCCTGACGTTTAGGCGCCGGAATTTTTTCACGCTCATTCTAGAGTATAAAATTTTTATATTGTAGGTATAGCTGTGGGAGATTCATTTACGCAAATTTTGAGGCAAATTTTGTAACGATGTCCTACGACATTCAATAGTTATGCCCGAAATAGCTAAGAATGTATATATGTGCATGACATGTCACATGCGTCGTGAGGGTCGATTAGGGTCAGGTTACGCGTCGTGAGGGTCGGTTCGGGTTAGATACATGTATAGGGTTAATGTAGTCATTCGGTCCCGTGTAGGGTACAAATTACGGTTAATTATTACACCACTGATTGAAACTTGAAAAATAAATATTAAACACAATTCGATCACTTCGTACTGATGTATTGTATTTGTAAACGGAACCGAAAATAAGCTGCTGAGAGCAATTTTTATATGGGCGCCAAAACGGCGGCGCCAAAACGGCAGCGCCAAAACGTCACGTACCGTGTAAGACTATACGCAACCCACTTAGCCTAGACACTGCATGCCCAAGAGCATGCCATCTGATCCATATGATCCATTAAATCCAGTCATTTGATTACCGCCTGCTTTTAATATATAGGAGCCCGTTGCAGCGCTAATACCTTCTGACATGGTGCGTAACAAAGATTACACTAAAAGCAGTCGAATGACGTGTAAGACTGACTAGCATCACATCACCTCAGCTAATAAT
>CAMAOG010000226.1:0-10000 GCA_945859605.1 Lumbricus rubellus | reverse complement strand
CACAGAGAGACAGAGAGACAGAAACAGAAACAGAGACAGATGCAAAGAGTAAGAGACAGAGAGAGACAGAGAGACAGAGAGATGTAGAAAGACGGAGAAAGACAGAGAGACAGAGACAGACGGAGAGACAGAGACTGAGAGACAGAGATAGAGAGATGGAGAAAGACAGAGACAGACAGAGAGACAGAGACAGAGAGACAGAGTCAGACAGAGTTAGAGAGACAGAGGCAGAGACAGAGACAGAGACATAGACAGAGAGATACAAAGTCAACAACATTCCTAGGACCGCGGTTATAAAACAGAATCGTCTTTGTCGCATGCAGCATGCACCAGTCATATCGATTGTTTGCTTGGATGTACATGTAGGTCTGAACGAAACTACCCCCCCCCCCCCCCCATGCACTTCCCCAACACAACACCCGCCCACAACACTGCCATGGTAGTTTATGTCGAGGACAGCTTCCCAAACCATTTCTTTTAAGAGCTCTTCATTGATAATTGCCACACATACGCACGACGCACGCACGTACGATCCAACCAGCCCGCCACTGCAGCTGAAACGAGGCCAGCAACTTGGTCACGTGATCGAAGACTCATCCGTTGTCATGGTGATATCACGACCACGCTGCCACCAGGCGGATGACTTACGACCTTGCGACAACAACCGCCCCCCCCCCCCCTACCACCATCGCGATCACCTGACACAAGTTGTTTTCCGCTTCCAGTTCGCCTTCCACTCATTCTTCCAGGAAAATAGTCTTTGGCTCTGACTCAGATTACGATTCAGTCTTTAGTCTTGACGAAGAAATACATCTTTGCTTCCAATGTGGACGGAAAAGTTATTGCTATGTAATAATTAATTAATATGTCATTTATGTGCGTGTAGTTACTTCCTCTTTTGAAATTCCTGATTATATGATGACATCATAGATGTAAAAAAAACACATGGAAATGGAATATAAAAAGAACGGGGAAAACGTCGTTTTATTTTAGAGGGAAAAAAAGGACAACAAACGGAAAAGGAAGATAATTTTACTTTGTTAGGCTATATCTTTAACTACATTTTCAACTTTACAACCTTGTTTATAATTTTTTTTCTTAATCGACAAATGACTCAACTTTAGCCTATAAGTAAACTTATGCCAAGATTAATTATAAGTGGCATTAATCTAAAAAAGGTTATTTTCTGATAACTTTAGGTATTTAAAATTTTTAAATGTGATTAATATTACATGTATGTGTGCTAGGCTATTATTATTATGTAGACAGGTCACAGGTTCTATAAATTACCATAATCGATATATTCTGCGCGGATTCAGTGAAAATGTGATTAATATTAGGATCTACAATGTACATGTATGACATTGTGTACTAGGCTATAATTAGGTAGACAGGTCACAGGTTCTATAATCGATATATTATGCGTACGTACGTGGATATACGTCAGTGGTTGTCGAATGTTGGACTCTGCATGTGATGCGTAGGCCTACATAATTTGATTCACAATCGCGTATAATTCTGGTTCATAGATTATTTCCGATGCCACTCACCAGAGGAGGAGGACAAGATCGATCGCCATCTATGAAAAGAGTCGCGGGAGAAAAGGTTCTTCCAATGACGACATATCGAGTTGCAATGAAAGGTGCAAGGAGAGGGAGCCAGTGGCAGGGGTGAATAGGAGGTGAAAGGAGAGGGAGCCAGTGGCAGGGGTGAATAGGAGGTGGAAGGAGAGGGAGCCAGTGGCAGGGGTGAATAGGAGGGAGGGGCGTTTCAATTACAAGGAAATGCGAGAGGAGGGATGGGCGAGTCATTTAGTTGAATCTATGAGTATTCGATATTTTATCTATGAATGGATGTAATGGCGGCAAATTTTGAGGTGAGTATACACGCTGACAAGGAAAAAACGGACTCTTTTTGGGCAGAAATTCTCACGAACTGTAAACTGAAATTTCGGCATATGAAGTTTAAATATTCATATATTTTTTATCCGTTCAACTTTATCTCATGAAATTTTGGAATCATATTCTTGGTCCACTTCTCTAAATGGCCTATTTGGAAAATTTTAGCTTGATATGTCATCAGGTATTAGAGATATATGCAAAACAATTTGGCTTACTTTTTTTGAACCACGGTGTATAATGCTTAAGATGAATAAATGCGGTGATTTAGACGAATGGATGGATGTCTCAGATAAATAGTGATTTAGACGAATTGATGGATGATTTAGACAAATAGACGGTGATTTAGACGAATTGATGGATGATTTAGACAAATAGACGGTGATTTAGACGAATTGATGGATGATTTAGACAAATAGACGGTGATTTAGACGAATTGATGGATGATTTAGACAAATAGACGGTGATTTAGACGAATTGATGGATGATTTAGACAAATAGACGGTGATTTTGACGAATTGATGGATGATTTAGACAAATAGACGGTGATTTAGACGAATTGATGGATGATTTAGACAAATAGACGGTGATTTAGACGAATTGATGGATGATTTAGACAAATAGACGGTGATTTAGACGAATTGATGGATGATTTAGACAAATAGACGGTGATTTAGACGAATTGATGGATGATTTAGACAAATAGACGGTGATTTTGACGAATTGATGGATGATTTAGACAAATAGACGGTGATTTTGACGAATTGATGGATGATTTAGACAAATAGACGGTGATTTAGACGAATTGATGGATGATTTAGACAAATAGACGGTGATTTAGACGAATTGATGGATGATTTAGACAAATAGACGGTGATTTAGACGAATTGATGGATGATTTAGACAAATAGACGGTGATTTTGACGAATTGATGGATGATTTAGACAAATAGACGGTGATTTAGACGAATTGATGGATGATTTAGACAAATAGACGGTGATTTAGACGAATTGATGGATGATTTAGACAAATAGACGGTGATTTAGACGAATTGATGGATGATTTAGACAAATAGACGGTGATTTAGACGAATTGATGGATGATTTAGACAAATAGACGGTGATTTTGACGAATTGATGGATGATTTAGACAAATAGACGGTGATTTTGACGAATTGATGGATGATTTAGACAAATAGACGGTGATTTTGACGAATATTTTAGGTGTCTTCATGAATGTGCTGACATGATAAACGAAAACAGGCGGTTTAACTTTTCGATGATGGCAGGGTTTTTCTCACGAATGGACATTGGACAGATTAGCTAAGTTTATTAATATAGGACTGGCTGTGAATAAGATGAATATGCAAGTTATTTAGATAGATAGATGAAATTAGATATTGGACAGGTGTGATTGAATACATTTTTCTGTCTGTTTACCCAGCTTCTTTTGAGAACAGCAGCACAAAGTCTAAAGATATTGATTAGCCTATTGGGTTGGAATTCTGCTATGAATAGACCTCTTCTTCCCATAGCTCTGAGCGTCAGCCATTCAGCCGTGAATGCACCCAACGTCCTTTCTAGACTTTCAATATCAATGCGCTGTGTGTGACGGGGCTATTTATCGATCACTGGAACCCACTCTGTGTTGAGCTATTTATGGCTGAGCTAGTTATCATTGAGCGGGGACTACGTTGTATTGAATCAATTAATTAGCCAACTGCATGTCGGTGAAGTCTATCCAAGTGTTGAGATGCACAATAGCATAGCCTTCAATCAATCAATCAATCAATCAATCAATAAATCAATCAATCAATCAATCAAGTTTTATAGTGATTAGCATGCTGCTCGTGTTTCAGCCAAGAGGTCGGGAGCATTGATAATAATTAATAGGACAAATAATAATAGCCTAACTGTAAACATGATCGTGATCATACTTATTACCACCATCACAACCATGATGATAATAAATCCTAATTTTCAAGTTTAATCGGAAAAGTGCGAACTCTATAGTTATAGGAAATAAGCAAAATTTTCGGTCTTGGGGTAATGAAAATGTTCATCTTTGGTCGCCGAAAAATCTGATGACTTTTTAGCCGTTCGTATATCGCAGGAAAGAGATACCATTTTATCCGCCAAAGTCCAAAAGAGACCATTTCCCAGAAAAACCGTACCATTTTCCCCGCCACTAGAAAAAAGTTGAAAAACCACTGGAATAAACTCTACACATGGATTATATACAGGGTGCGCCAAAAAAGTAATCCCCTACGGTTTTTAGTCCATATTTTGGCCAAACATACGAATTTTTAAATGAAACTTTACAGTCTTAAAGGCAATTCATATTTACGTACAATGGTCAAATTACAAAAAAGTATTTCAAACAGAACAAAACGAAACGCAGCAAAAAGTAACAAAAACGTGATTTTATTAAGTCTCATCTCAAATAACTGTTGTCAAATGAACTTGGTAGTGCTTCACAACTTGTGTTCAATACGCTCACCAGCAGTGCCAACACTTCTTTTGAGTCTCTTTGCAAAGTTCTTGATGGACCTGTTGATTAATCTGACAGATTCCTTATTTACCAATTTGAATGTCATCTTGCTAAGTGGCTTCTCAGTGACGTGCAGCTACGCTGGTACCCTGTTTCTTTTTTAAATAGTAGTAATAATGATCATATGGCAATGTCAAGGCTATTTGATAGGAATTATTATTTGAGATGGGGAAAAAATCGTGTTTTGTAACTTTTTGCTGCGTTTCGTTTTTGAATCGTCAAAAAACGGTGGGTGGCCTCCCTAAAAGTGGTATAACTTTTGTTCGGTGTGAAATATTTTGGTCAAATTTGACCACCATTTGCAGATATGAATTGTCTTTAGGCCTGTAAAATTTCATTTTGATATTTTTACTTTTGGCCCAGATATTGGCCAGAATAATTAGATTGGTTTTTTGCTACTTTTTGTTGCGTCTAGTTTTTGAATCGTCAAAAACCGGTTGGTGGCCTCACTGAAAGTGATGTAAATTTTGTTCTGTTTGAAATATTTTGTTGAAATTTGAACCATTGTACGTAAATATGTATTGCCTTTAAGACTGTAAAGTTTCATTCAAAAATTCGTATGTTTGGCCAAAATATGGGCTGAAAGCCGTAGGGGATTACTTTTTTTGGCGCACCCTGTATATAAATTATATATATATATATATATTAGTGTGGTCCAAAAAAATGAAATTCAAGCTAGAATCCAAGACTAAGTCCCAGTTTGTTAGACTTGTTATTAGTATTATTGAGACCAAATTTCAGCCCCAGATTCGGACTAGAAGGCGGTGCTTAATGACACACAAAAATTACCACGTAATAGTATTAGCTAGAAATCTTGATACCTTTCTTCTTTGGTCAAAAACTCAACATATGTCATGTAGATGAGCTTGAAATAGTTTCTGTTGTTTATTTGTATGTGCACTTGTTATAGCGCCCCTTCAAGCCCCTACTCAGAGGCGCTCCCGACTGCAGAGCGGACACTGCATCGGAGTTTCATGCCGAAGCGCTTTGCAATTGCGAGTGAAGGGCTTGCAACTTGAGATGGATTCGAACCTCTGCCTTCAAGGCAATGACGCCACCACTACACCACCGCGCCCCACGTTGTGTTATCATACTTACCAGAATCAACACTACACAGTTAGTAACTGTTGTTAAGCCATTAAGTGACAAGTGTATTTTATGGAAATGAAACTTCTGGTGATTTGATCATGAAGGATTGAGATTTTTGGTGCCAATTTCTGCAGCACTTGTGTAGCCTACTATCCTTCTGTCCTGTGCTTTCATGGAGTACCATTAACAAGGAATGCTTAAGAAGACCAGGATGGAGCGTGCCGAAGTTGAAAGATCTGATTTTATACCACCAGATTATCCAGTGGTAGCACACTGGATGGGAAATTCCTACCCGAGATCTTCAGAGCAGGAAATGTTAACCGCCTGCAAGTGCTGGTTTCAGGTGATGGTGTGTATAAACTCTTAGGCCCAAATTAGCTTCAGTGGCAGGATGCAATTCAAATCCAAAGCAGTTCGTTATTTTCTGGAGTTATGGAAACTCACTGATGATATGCAGGCCCAGAACTTTGATACATCATTATGCCAGCACAGGAATTTTCAATAGAGTGCACGATTTTGCATGAAATCAAGATAGGTCAAGAGTTCCTGTGGCTGACCTTCATGTGATGGAATTGATTTTGGCCATAAGCCTTCTGCAAGTTCCTGTGATTTATCGAATTCACAATATATTCCAATGTTTAAAAGATTTAATGCTGCTTGGTAAGGTGTGACACTTGACAACATCTTAGGACTGGAAGTCACATCCGGTACTGAAGCCCTCCATGCAAGAGTATTCAGTTTTCTCAAGTACTTTGCTGAAATAAAGTCAGTTTTAGATAAATTAACAAGAACTCATTCAGATATGAATGATTGACATTGGAAGTCAGTCTTCAATAAGAAACTGGAGTCCAATAATAAAAATGCACATTGGATGGCCAGGTAACTGTATGACATCAAAATATACCTTTTAGTGCTCAACAAAGTCAACATGATGTAATCAATCTAATTAAGAAGAAAAAACTCGGATTCATCAACTTAAGCTATGTAATTTGGTGGCCTTCGTCACACAAGGGCATGGCTAAAAGACTTGCTGCTGTAGCTGCAGGACAAGATCTTTCAATATGGACATATATAGAAAATACGAGTCAGTTGCCCATGCAGGAGATCAGCTTTACTTCCATGAAGGTCCTAGAAAACCACCAGTAGTACCTTTCAGATGAGGTTTAAGGTCTGTCATGTGGCTATTTGCCCATAACAGACAAGGTTAAATATTCCACAGAATAACTGTGAAGCTTGGTGAAAGGATGGTGAGGCTTAGTGATATGGCGCTGAAAAAGGAGATTGCATGGGTGATTTTGCATCTCAGCAAATGAGGACGCTACCATCACGCCTGAAGATTGGCGATTTCTTTTTACACTTCCACCAGAAAAATAGATCGAGAAAGAGGATTACAAAAAAGGCAGAGACTTAATTCAACAACAGAGTGTCAAACAGCATGTCTTAGAGATGTGAGAAGTTGTTTGAGGAATTCAATTGGCTTATCACTGATGTTGTTGAAAAGCCAAGTGGTCGGGGGAAGTAGGAAAGCTGTCCAGTGTCCCTACTCACTCATTAAAGAAATCTGCTGTTGACACAGTGCCTGCTTACAGTGCTTAGACTTCTGCATTATAAAGACTTTATCGGATGTTGAAGTAAAAAAACGAGAACTATCGACATTCATGGACTTAACGATGTTTTTTGACAATTTTTAACATTTCTAATTTTTCAAACCAACTCAAATTTTTGATTTAATACTGGCCAATTGCTTAAGTACCACACATATTGTCACATTACAGCAATATTTGATTTATATTGAAAGAAACTACGATTGTATAGGAATGTATGCTCGACACATTATTTTTGTACAATTAACGTCTATACACTGGCCCATGCAAAGTAACACAGTCGCTTAGCACCGCCTTCTAGTTGGAATAGGAAGCTGAAATTTTGTCTCAATGATACTATTGATAGGTCTAACAAACTGAGAGGTAGTCTTGGTTTCTGGCTTGAACTTTATTTTTTACCATGTATCTGTGAACCACACTAATATATATATATATATTATTGTATTACAGACTGTGGTAGACATATTATGTCATGGCAGCGGCACATTCAGTGGCAATGCATGCGGCGTCGTTTCGACGGTCAGTAATAATTATCTTAGTGACCGGTGCGTGTTCGAATAGTCGAAAATTATCGTTAGAATGGCCGCTAGTCGTCGCCAATATCGGTGGAGAGAGCAATTGAATGCAGGCTTGTAACCTCTTGTAATTAGTCCTCTGCGGAGAGAGATAGAGAGACAGACAGAGACAGACAGAGACAGAGACGTTGCGCGCAACGTAGGTCTCTGACGCAACATAGTTTGTTACGGTTCTAGGAAAGCAGCTAAATAATTATGTCAAGTAGGAAAACACAGACCACACTGTCCCTCTAGCTGTCTGCTCCTCTGTCAGCTTATAAATATATCTGCTGCCTACTCTGTCTGTTCACGCACTTTCAATGACGTATGCTTGCACTATATATATATAAGGCCTATATATAATTATACGGTATATAGTATATCTATATAAATAAAAATGAAACTTTCAAATAGTTCATGACACAATCACGCCGAAAGTTACGCACCGATTGTTGTGAAAATTTACCAAAACCTTCCATTCCAATAGCACCGTGTCTTAAGATTTCTTTTCCCCCAAAAAACCCAATCTTTTCCACAAAAAGTGAACTTTGCAATACGTTCGACCGCCATTTGCAAATTCAACCAAACCGCACGCTTGCAAAATTCCAGAATCGTCTTCACCCGAAACACAGTGACGAAACATGAATGAGGTCGCGTGCCGTGACGTCATAAGCGAGTCGCTTAATAATTCCATTACGAAAGCGGCCTTTCAACATTCTTGGGCTCTATCCGCTGTCAGTAAGGGACGGTGTGAGGGTGGAAAGGAGGGGAGGGGAGGAGGGGATGGGAGGGGGAGGGGAGAGGCAGGGGAGGGGAGGGGAGGGGAGGGGAGGTCTTTTTTGCCACAGCAACGCGTGGCTGGGTACAGCTAGTATATACATGTATATAACCAGTAACCGCATGCTTGCACGTACATGTATGCATATAATATATGTGCACAGTCTATGCATATTTATGTGCATGTTTGCATGCATGCTTGCCTGCGCATGTATGGAAAAAGGCGAAGATGAAGAGTGAATGAGAGATTGAATATCATGAACACCCCAACCTACACTCGTTAAAAAATTACTGCTCGATCCCCTCGTGAAATGATAATTATTTAACGAACTGATCCTTCTTCTATATTCGTCAATTTTCTAATTGGTTTTTCTTCATTTTCAAACTTATTTGGTTTCAATCGTTTGACTGATGGAAAAAATTGATTGATTGATTGATTGATTGATTGGTTGATGAGGACAAAATGTGAAGGATGCAAGGTGAAAGGACAGAGGAAATAAGTTAAAGAAACGAGAATCATCGCGGCATATAGTGAATGCTGTGTGTGAATATCGAGGGTGAATTTTGGGGGCGAATGTTGTGGGTGAACGCTGTAGGCCAAGTGAATATCAAGAGTGAATTTTGGGGAAATGCTATGAGTGAATATCAAGGGTGATATTTGAGGGAAATGCTATGAGTGAATATCAAGGGTGAATTTTGGGGTTTATGTCGCGGGTGAACATCAAGGGCGAACTATGGATTGAATGCTATATAGGTTAAGTGAATTTTAGGGAGAATGTTATGGGTGATTATCGGGAGTGAATGCTAATGTATTCCAATAACTGTAGGCCTAACACAAATAGAATTCTAGCTGTAGAATTGCTATTCTAGAATTGCATTTTTAGAATGGTAATTCTAAAATTGTAATTCTGCAACAGTAATTAGCCTACTATAACTACAGTACTGTTTCTGTGATGCCATGCAAGCACTTTGCCGATTTGAAGTGCAAGTGCAAAAAGGGTTCCTGCCAAAAAAATTCACGGACAACTTACACAAAAGCACCCGAAGTACATGTACCACTTGGCAGCCGACTTGTTTGATTAGGCTACCTTCATTAATTATTGTTGGAACAGAAGGACGATAATCGCGGAGTGTATCGGGTTCAAACCCGACAGGAGGCAGACTATGATCATAGAAACCGGCGGAAACCATTGCCTGAAACCATAGAGACGACCATGAAAGGCTGCGAATAAGCGAATCATTAAATCTGTATGAACCGTCGAAACGATATCATTGCGCCGCAGAAAGTAGTGCGTTTCGTTTTCAGCCGCAATTAGTGACGTCGTTATCATATTCGAAAATCGGTTCACTCCTCTCCCTCTCCTCTCCTTCTTCTCTCATGTTCTCTCCCATTTGCTCCTCTTTTCCAATCTCTCTCATCTTCCCCTTACTCCTCATTCTCCTGAATGTGACATGTGCATCATGGCTACATAATTGAGCAAGGGAAGTGAGTTTCGATCAGTCGCCTGCAGGGATAATGGCCGGGTGT